>PISX010001276.1:0-108849 GCA_004024625.1 Mellivora capensis
AGGTGGAAGTCAATGTGCCAACCACAGTTCTGTTATTTATAAGATGCATAATTCTGGATAAATCAGCTGGTGTCTACTAGGCCTTAGAATCCACGTAAAAGAAGGATGATTTCTAGAACCTGTTTAACTATAATATAAAGAAATTCAGAAATTCTGCATGTTTCAAATTCAAGCTGTTTAGCCTTCAAATGCTATAATTGCCAATACAGACTACAAAATGTATGAGCAAGGACTAAAAATCAAACCAAACAACTAGTTGTAGCTTTTAGGCAAGGCAAAACTATATACTAAATTTGATAAGTCTAGTGAGGCCAACTTTTTACTTCTCTATTAACATAAGAACCTTGCCTTACTCTGGCTGCATACTTCACAAGCAAAGAGGCTTGAAACTAAACCAAGTTCACAAAATGAAAAAGCTAGCTACCATGAATCTGACAGAACTGCTTTTCCTGTATCTTCCTAACCTTGATACCTAATCTGTTTGCCCCAGCTGTAAACTATAGAGCAGATCAATGGGAGATGTAACCTCAAAATCAAAGCTTAGCTAAGGTTCTAGATTAAGAGGTTCTTTTAAAACTTGGAGTAACAAAGAAAAAATATGTTGATATATACAACAGGGCTCCTAAATCATCCTAAGGCAGGCAAAATAATACTTTAAATCCATATAGAACTGGGGCACCCAAGTGGCTCAGTCAGTTAAGTGTCTGCCTCCAGCTCAGGTCATGATCCAGGGTCCTGGGATTGAAGCCTGTGTTGGGCTCCTTGCTCAGCAGGGAGCCTCCTTCTCCCTTTCCTACTCCCCCTCCCCCTGCTTGTGTGCTTGTTCTCTTTCTCTCTCTCAAGTAAATAAATAAAATCTTTAAAAAAATAAAAAATAAATTCATATAGAAAATTTAATAGCACAACTTAAAGCATTTTATAAAAATTACCCAATTAACTTTTCTGTCGCTTCTGTGAAGAGTCAGGTAGTATCTGATATTTTCCAAAGGAGGTAAAAAGAGACAAAGGAACTAAAGTTACTCACTTTGGCAATGACAGAGCTACTTAATTCCACATCTACTGTTAAATTTGTGAAAAAAGATGCTCCGCTCCATGAGAAATTATATTAACATAAATGCCTCAGCCTTTTGAAAAATTTTTGACTTCCCACAAGATCTAAGTGCAGAGATGGTGTATTGTCTTGTTTAGCATTTTACCTAATCAGTTAGTTCAGTATCTGCCACACTTAGGTACTCACTGTATATCTACCCAATGAATAAAGCTATTAACAGTAGCTAATAATTACTAGGATTCATGTATCAAGTACTATGCTAAGTGCATTACATATATTGTTTCACTTAATCCTACTAGCAACTCAAAGAGGTAAGTAAATTGTTACTTCCCATTTTACTGATGAGAGAACTAAGGCCTAGGTTATGTAACTTGCCCAAGATTACAAACTGATAAAGCCAGGATTTTCACAGGGGTAGCCCAACTTTAGACCTTGTTTAAAGATCACCAAGGTGTAGAAAGAACAATAGATAAGCAGCAAGAAACTCTGTATTTTATTTCCTTTATCACTAAATTCTTGGAGATAATGTCTAGCACAGTACCTTATTCATATTTTTCTTCATCAAATGTTTCCTGAATAAAATTAAAATTGCACAAGCAAATTAGGTTTCATTGTCCTGAACTATAAAATGGAGGTAAAGATGCCTGCATGGTCTGCCTCAGTGATTCTCAAAGTGTTGTCCCTGGATCTGGAAAATTTATTAGACATGCAAATTCTCAGCACCCCTCCCAAACCTACTGAATCAGAAGCCAGTGTTCTTACAAGCCTTCCAAGTGATTCACATGGTGAAGATTCTCATTTATCAGTCACTTTACTAAATAATTATGAATATCAAATGATTCAATAATGTGAAAGTACCCTAAAAAGTGAATCATGTATTATCATTAAAAAAGAGTAAATTACATTCCTTAAAAAACTTAGTGGTTTTGCTAAATCCAGATAAAAATGAACATTAGAAATGAAATAGGTCATAAAGCACTTTTAAAACAAAATATCATTCTAAAATTTACCTTGGTAATGTAGAAGAGTCATGCATCCAGAGAAAAAGATGACCATGAGCCATAAAACTGAGCCTAGAAATCTGATAATGTGGAATGTGGCAGTTCAACCCAGAAATGTGAAATACTGCACAGCCTTCTTACCTGACCAGTGTCCAGTGGAGGTGCCAGATCTGTCTGTACATGTCTCACTTACAGGTCTAAACACAGTTTCCCATCCTCCAGTAGCATAGCGCCAATTCTGAGATTCCAAGATGAGTGTTCGCTGAGTACCATATGCAATCATGAAGCAGTAGACCACGTGATGGAGTTGACAGCCATAGCCACAGCCTTTGTTGATATTACATACCAGCTTCTTGGCTTTGCTGCAGTCCTTGGGATTCTGTCAGGGAGAAAGACAAAACAAAGGTGAAGAGAGGTCATCTTCTCTTTATAAGTGACAAGTGTCAAAAATCATATAACTAGCCAGGACTGATCCACCTATCTTTTTTTTTTTTTTTTAAGATTTTATTTATCCATTTGAGAGAGAGAGAGAGAGTGAGAGAGAGCAGGACAGGGGAGAAGGTCAGAGGGAGAAGCAAACTCCCTATGGAGCTGGGAGCCTGATGCTGGATGCAGTCCTGGGACTCTGGGATCATGACCTGAGCAGAAGGCAGACGCTTAACCAACTGAGCCACCCAGGCACCCTGATCCAGTGTATCTTACTAAACAAAGAAACCAGCTTTAAGGATTGAATTTCAAAGAATCCAGTGAAAGTTTATTTTAAAGATACCTCTTAATCCCCTTTATTTCATACCTAACTGCCCACCTACTGTTATGCCAATTTTTAATCAGGAGGTCCATTTTTCTATTTGTATTCCCTGCTATAAGATGAATAGCAAGTGGTTAAAACAATATTATCTAACAGTGGGTGCAACAGGGTTAGTTAATGAGAGATGTCCTTTTTATTCTAAAGCTCTGACTCTGCTATAATTCATATGGGCTATTGTTAGATAATCTTAGGCATCTTAATCTTCAAATAAAAATTTGTTTTGGCAGGGACTCCTTAGCCTAGAAGTTTAAGCTGCTTTGTCTGCAAGGTTTAAAGAAAGGATGGGTGCCTTCAGGAACAGAATCCTTTCTCCCACAAAGCGAGAAGCAAAGTAACCAGTTCTCAATTTATATGAGCCCTGAGAAAAGCAACTGCCAAACCACAAATCTACAACTATTTCCCAGGATATCATCTACTTGGTCAAGCAGAGCCTTAGAAACAAAAGCTAGGAAAGTGAAGGTATGAAATGATTCTGAAGGAAAAGCTGAGAAGGGAAAATGCAACACAGTTGTGCCACAGCAGATTGGTCTTCTTAGATAAAGTTGAACCCAATACCAAGTGCTTCTTAAAAAAAAAAATATATATATATATATATATATATATATATGTATATGTATGCATATACATATACATATATTTATTTATTTATTTATTTATTTAAGAGGGAGAGAGAGCAAGCGAAAGCACAAGAGAAGGGGGAAAAAGAAGCAGACACCCTGCCCTGTTGAGCAGGGAGCCCTAAGTGGGGGTCTATCCCAGGACACTGGGATCATGACCTAAGACAAAGGTAGATGCTTAAACCACTGAGCCATGCAGGCGCCCCTATCAAGAACCTTCTGAAAAGTTAAGAGTCCTTATGAATCTAAGAGAATCCAGATAAAACTCAGCAAGATTTGGTCAATACTGTTTCCCTAATCAAGTACTAGAATTGCTGATTCTTTTCATTTTGAGACTTTGAAATCTAGTTGGTTTAGCCGTAAAAGATTTGAGAGGAACAGAAGGGTATGTGATGTGTTATTGGAAGACCAGTATCATTTATTTTCTATCCACTATAATGTAAGAATCTTGGGAACAAATAACATTCTCAAACTGATCCAAAGCTTTATTATTAACTCAACAGTTTATCTAAAGGGCAAATAAAGAACACTGACATTTGTCAGATTTTTCATGATTTTTAAGAAATATAGCACTTGAATATCTCTAAAATTCATATGAATGAAAAAGCAAATGTCCTTTATATATTTTTCAAAAGACTTTTCCTTTTAGAACAGCTTTTAGATATACAAAATTATTGCAAAGATAGTACAGAGATCCCATATACCTCACATCCAGTTTCCCCTGTTATGTCTAACATTAATCTTCATTTTTTTAATGAAAAAGAGGGAACATAATAATTAAACATTTGAAACCACAAGCTTTCTTTTTAAATAAAAAGAAGACACATCTGCATTAAGACAAGCACATCTATTGTGTTTCCTGAGTTTAATTAGAATGCAATGCTTTGAGCACAAGAACTGAGTCCTAAGAGAAAGAAATGGACAGTTTATGAAATGAAGCTTAAATCAAGGTTTTTAGTGCTCCTCAAACAAAGCTAAATCAAGAATATATTAAATCTTTCTGTTAAGCCATAGACAACACAGAGAAAGGAAAATTTGATTCTGAAATGATAAAGGTCTACATATATACAGGGTAACCAACAGAAGATCCAAAGGCAGAGGCTAGCAGTAAGAGAAGAGAAAATGAATGACTAGAATGAGAACAGTCAATAAAGTACAGTAGAAGCTCAGAGCCACAGCCCAATTTTTTCATAAAAATATTTAAAAGTCTGAAAAATTCAAAATATCTTGTTAATAAAAAGCCAGAGAGAGTGAGAAATAGAAAAAAAAAATGTGTGTTTCTAACATAAGATTAGGCTCACCAGAATAAATATCTAGGAAAAAACAAGCAACAAACAGATTTACAGGAATCTATAAATTGTTGTTACACACACACACACTCACACATGTGTGCATATATATGTATGCATAATCTTCAAATTTCTTACCAAATAGCCTTTGCCAATTGCCATTGATCCTGGTTTTACACTTTCTGTCTTCAAAAGGCTTGCTGGTATGTCTCATCCATAAGCAAGTATATATAGAAGGGCCTCATTACTAAAAGAAGCTTTAATTATGCTAACACTTTAACAGGGTAGCTATATCTGATGATAAAATCTGTTTTTCAATAACTTCTATATGTGCCTAATGTATTTCCTTCTACATTTCTCTATCAGTTATGCAAGAATGCAGGCATAGTGTTTTGTTCTATATTGTGATTCTTTTGATTCTTCTCATCTCTCCCCTTTTATGACACTCTCCACTCATCATACATACACACACATGACGTGTGTGTGTGGAATATGATACACTCCCGGCAGAAGTCCTACCAGGAAGTACTTCTCATCTGAGAATGGAAGACGGGGAAATACAGATTGAAAACACACCTCTTAGGTCCCCTGGGAGTGGGTCTCACTTCTCTCTGCCTTGAGTACCACTCACTGACCAAGCAGAGGTGAACTTTTGTTCATTAAGTAAGTATTTATAAAGCCCTTAATATATACAACAAAACTCAGGAGATGAACAACCCAATAGAATAAGAAATTATACATAAATAATAACAGAAAACTTAAATGTAATAAGACTGTGATGAACAAGAAATTAAGGACTAGAAGAGGGAAAAATCACTTTCAGCTGAACTAGAAAGCATTTTAAATAAAAATTATATTTAAACTAAGCCTTAAAAGATAAAATTTATTGTGTTTATGAAATGCTAAGTAAAAGTACTTTTTTCATTAGTAAATGAGTGTCCATATTGTAAAGAATGATAGTTAAGAGCAAAGTAAAATTATAAACTCTCTAAATTATACTTATAATGTGGGATTTCTTATATATAGGGTCTTCTTGGAAGTCAAAGGCATTAATAGGCACATACATTCTTTTTCCTTGCAATGATGAGGATTATTCAAGTTTCAGAAACAGGAGGTAATTTTGTCAAAATTACTTGAGACAACATGCTCTAGTTAAAGAACTTTCCATAGAGAGGCTTAAGATACAATTTTGTTCTAATTCAGGCTCTGTTATGAATTAAGTTGCATGATTTTGATTCATTTTCTTAATTTAAAATTGTGACAAAAATTATCTCTCTCACTATCTCTTTCTGCTTATCCATCCTTCCTTCTCAGAAATACTATGAAGCTAAATGACATGGTATATGTTCAAAGCTAATTCAAACATACTATTTCATTTATCCTCATAATCTCAAGAGATACTATTTCACACTGGACAAATGCAGTATTTCTTGCATTTAGTGTACAAGGTAGCCCAATTATGGACCTTTATAAGCTAACAATATTATGTAACATTCTTATAATTCTCCAGCAAATCTATCACTATGGTACATACAAACCAAGAAATAAGGACTTAAGGTAAAACAGCATTCTTCTGTATTCGGTTTCCTTTTCTTCCTTTTTTTTTTTTTTAAACACTATCTGAGGCATTTGTTCTGACACTGCTAGTTTCCAAGAATGACCCTCAATCAATAGAACCAAAAGCTGTATTTGTTCTCATCATCCTGTAAATAAAAATTGAGACATATATTAAAATCAATATGCCTCTAGGATGGTACATTAAGAGAAGCAGCATCTCTTAAACCTAAATGATTACTAATTCACTAAAGGCACCATCATAATGCTGAAATATTTTAGACCTTTTTCTTTGCTTAAAATACGAATATAGTTACTATCGAACATATTTTACATTAGGAAGCCGGTTTAATTTCTACTTTGCTAAAAACAAGTAATTTTGAATCAACTAGTAAACCAGAATTATTCTTATATTATGTAGGCTCTGCTAAGATTTAGAAGATCGCACGGCCTTCATTTAGTAAATTAGTAGTAATTGTGAATTAATGATGTAACATTATAAAATAGTACTGATTCCATGACTTTTAAATTAAATCAGAGATAAAGCCTTTTGCCACGACTATTTAGATTTCTAATACACACAAGTAAAAGCCTCTTCAGAGGAAAATTTTCCAGCCACCATGTAATTTTCCTCACTTATCTGACTAGATTTACTACAGACCAAAAACATTGTGTTAAAAGGCTAAATTAACAAGAAACAAACAAAAAAAACTTAGTCAATATAAACTGGACATAGTATCTCCAGGCAACTCCTATAAAGAGTAAATGCTCAATAACAATTAGTTCAATTGAATTCCATGTAGGGAGAGAAAGGTGATGTCAAGCTGACAGTGACAAAAATAAATTAATTGGTGACAAGCCAGAATTTAGAATTCAGCTCTCTCAATCTATTATTCAATGCTCTTATGTATCCTCCCATGAGGTCTTTAATCTATGATTCAACAAGAAGTACAGGCTCAGAGGACTTATCTGCTCACTCTCCTAGCTTTATAGACAAAGGCACACTTGACATTAAGAATTTCATATATTTAAAGTGTACAACATGTTGATATATATACACATATATACTCATACATACATACACTGTGAAATGATTACCACAATCAAGCTAATTAACATATCCATCACTTCATATCATTACAATTTACTTTTTGGTAGTGAGAACACTTGAGATCAACTCTCAACAAATTTCAAGTATATAATGCCAGTATTATTAATTATAGTCACTATGCTGTACATGAGATCTCTAGAACTTACTCATCCCACATAAGTGAACTTCTGTACCTTCGATCAACATCTCTCCATTTCCCCCATCTCCTTGTTCCTGGTTACTACTGTACTACTCTCTGCTTTTATGAATTTGACATTTTTAGATTGCACATATGAGATCATGTAATATTTATCTTCGTGTGTCTTACCCATCTTGCAAAAGCAGATTTTCTTATTTTTGTGGCTGAATAACATTCCATTTTACACACACACACACACACACACACATCCATTTATCCATTGACAGACACATAGGTTGTTTCCATATTTTAACTCTCGTGAATGCTGCAGTGAACAAGGGGTACAGTATCTCTTTGAGATAGATTTTTTTTTTAATTTCCTTTAGATATATACTACCAAGAAATGGGATTGCTACATCATATAGTAGTTCTATTTTTAACTTTTTGAGGAATCTATATACTGTTTTCCATAATGGCTATTCCAATTTACATTCCCACCAATGGTGTCCAAGGGTTCCCTTTTCTCCACATCCTTAAAAAATCTTATTTTTCATCTTTATGATAATAGCCAGTCTAACAGGTAAGAGGTGATATCTCATTGTTTCCCTGATTAGTGCTCTCTTGACCATTCACAGGTCTTCTTCTGAGAAATGTCAGTTCAGATCCTCAGTCTATATTTTAATTATGTTATTTGTTTTCTGCTATTGAGTTGAATTCCCTCTACATCTGGATGTTAACTCCTTATGAGATTATGATTTACAAATATTTTCTCCCATTCTTTTCATTTTATCATTTCATTTGCTGTGCAGAAGCCTTTTCATTTGCTGTAGTCACTTGCTGATTTTTACTTTTGTTGATTGTGCTTTTGGTGTCATATCCAAAAACTCATTGTCAAGAACAATGTCCAAGGAACTTTCCCTCTAAGTTTTCTTCTAGTACTTTTATGGTTTCAGGTCTTACATTTAAGGACTAAGTCTCAGAACCCTGAGGATTCTTCCAGTAACTCTCTAACAGCATTTCTTCTCTAGGGAGGAGTTAAGCCATAGACAGCTTCTATTGCCAAAGAAGAGAGGTCAAAAAACCAAAGGAATGAGCCAGGTAAGTCAAATTTTACTGTACTCTTTGCCTCCTCTAATCACCAGACTGAATAGTCTTTAATTTGTTTGTTTAAAAAGATCTGCAACATCTAGCTTTCTGTTGGTAATGAAGAAAAGATTCATTAATAGTGTGGTAAAAGCATCTCATTGTATTGGAAACTGTCTGATTTTATTTCTCTAAAATTATTTTCAGAGCCAAAACAGAGAAGGCAATGAAGCAAATAAGAGAACTGGAGTACTGCATTGTGTTAATTAGAATGAAAACTCTGGGCATAGTTAATAACCATGAAAGAGAAAGTTAAAAAGCATTCTCATTTTTAAAAGCCAGGCCTGGAAATTATTGTCTTTTAACTCATTAAACATGAATATTTTCATAGCAAAGTTAAGATAGTACATAGGTGTTCTTTCTACCCCTCCAACAAAGAACAATTTGTTGCAAGTAGTACAAACAACTCAATAGCTGAGGCACAAGTAGGCTACCCAATACTGCAGGAAATCAATTTCCCTTTAGGTATTTTATAAAATTTTAAGTGTGGAAACTTGATGGAGAAAAGATATCAAGATACATACACACTGAACAAAGGCATATGGTCACTATACAGCTATAGGAGAGGAAAGATCTTGGTAAGTAAAGCAACAAACAATTGGCTTACTTTAAACACATATTTGAAATTTTTGCTCTTTGCCTAGAAGGCTCTATCGAATGTTCTAAAGCCATTTTTTAAAAAGATGGAAATTCTACAAATCCAGTGGAAAGCACCAAACATGATGGGGCATTTCTTCTACGGAGGGTCTTTGAGACAGCAGTCCTTCATCTCTACTACCAGAGAAGCCAGATTCTGCTAATCCTACACAAATGTACAGAAGATGTATAATTCATGGTAGCCATTCTGATGGGTGTGTGCTGGGATCTCACCATGTTTTTAGGTTACATTTCCCTAAGAGTTAATGATTTTGTACATATTTTCATGTGCATATTTGTCATCCATATATCCTCCATGGTAGAATTGTCTGCTCAAAACTTCTGTCCATTTTCCAATTGGATTGTTTCTTACTGTTGACATTAAAGAATTCTTAATATATTTTGGATACAAAACCATTGTTGGGTATGTGATTTGCGAAGATTTTCTCCCCAACTATAGCTTGTTTTTACCTTCTCTTCAACAGGGTCATTCACAGGACAAAAGCTTTTAATTTGACAAAGTTCAACTTACTGATATTTTTTTTCCTTTTATAAGCCATTTTTTTGGTGTCATGTTTAAGAACTTTTAGCCTAGGTCACAAAGATTTATTCCAACCCTTTCCTCTAAAAGTTTTATAGTTTTATATGTCACATTTATCTGTTAGATTTACTACCTGTTTTGAGTTATTTTATGTAAAATGTGAGGTTTAGGTCAAGTTCATTTTTTCCCCTATGAAATGTCCTTCCTCCACTGAACTGCTTTCGCATCTTTCCCAAAAATCAATTGCCTACTCATAAGCATATATTCAAAGAACTGAAAACTATTACTCTAATACATGTAGAGACATGTTAACAGCAATGCTATTTTAAAATAGCAAAAGGTGTAAACAATCCAAATGTCCACCCACAAACGAATAGATGAACACATTTTGGTGATACTCACATAATGGAGTATTACTCAGCCATAGTTCAAAAAGATTATTCAAAGCCTCTATGGGATGCAGGCTTTGAACATAGGCAAAAGTCCTTATATTTAAAAGCTTTTTCTTAGGGCACAGCTTTACTTCCTTTTTTACCCATTATACACATAAAAAGGGCAGGGCACTAGGTCTTTTGGTTGCAAGTCAAACATCGTATCTATCCTGCCCCTAACCCCTTTAATCATAAGCAGCTCTCTCATTGGGTTTCTGATACCCAACTCTTGATTTCTGACAACACCTGCAGCCTCAAGGTATGGCCCCCCTCACTAGCCCTGACACTTCCAAACCCAGCAAGTACAGCCACTTTAATCACTCCAGGGGAAGAAGATTTATACCAAAATTCAAAATAAAACAAATAAATGAAAAACCCCTCCACACAAGCAAACAAACAAAATCCACCAACCTCTGAGCAAAGGAAATGTTCAAAGCTACAGTGTTATTTTACTGGTGGAAAAGTAACCAGAATTCTTCTAACAATCCCAGATAATCTCTGATATGCTTCAATTTGGTAAAAGAAATGAGGTGTATGCATATGGTTTTTATAGATGGTTGGTTTTTATACATTTTGTCTAATAATAAACAATGGTTATACCAATGAAAAGAGAGAGGAATTTAAAAAAAAAAAGGTGCCATAGCTCTGGGGAAGATATGAAACAGTTCAGAGAAAACAGTAACAAGCAATGGTAAAAATTAAGATCTGTCTTTATCCATTCAGATGTAGTCAGTGACTCCCTGCTTTTCCACACTGAAATCTCTATATGCTTCTTTTTCTACCTGCATCGCTTTTTTAAAGAGGGAGAGTACACGCAAGGAGGGGAAGGGAGAAGGGGCAGAGGGAGAGAATCTCAAGCAGGCTCCATGTCCAGTGCGAAGCTCTGCAGGGCTCCCTGACCAGTGCAGAGCTCTGTGGAGCTCCATGCAGGGCTCGCACTCATGACCCTGAGATCATGACCTAAACCAAAATCAAGAGTCAGAGGCTTAACCCACTGAACCACCCAGGCGCCCCTATCTGCATTTTAGTCTTTCTGGCTATTACAGCCTCTTGTGATAGCGTGACAACAAAATCCCAAATATACCAGAAGAACTTTGCTATAGAGGTAAGACAGAAGAAAATTATGAACTTAAAAAAAAATGCTACTAACTCTCATTCCTTCCTACCTCGAACATATAAGAAATCAAAGATAAAGTAAAACAAAAAGCTTAGATACTTCAATGCCTCTCTAGTAGAACCTGAGATCATTCAGAATAAATCAAGATGTGGCCCCAATATTTAAGCAGACATCATTTTGCATCTGAAAGCTTCACAATCATTAACAGTGTTCCTTACTATATCTTAAGGAGATCACTGTGCTCTTAATGATCTAAAGTGACTGCTTCTCAGCCTTTTGGCTAATAATGATTGAAAGTGAACATGGCCAAAGTCTGTAAGAGAGTAGAGTATATTCTTGAGAACCTACATATACTTCATATCTAGATCCATGATCTAACCAGTAAAAACCCTTCAACTCATTCATAAATGGAAAAAATAACCAATTGGAGGAGGAGCTTCAATATGGGGAAGACAAAGGCACATGCCCAGAAAGCTGGTATCTCAAATACAGATTAGGAGCTCGTATACAGCTGAAGGAACAGGAGAAGGAAGCAAAGGAAAATAGAAGGCAAAAACATTTAAGAATTATTTCTATTACTGTCTAGGCCACAATTAACAAACTTTTCCTATAAAGGACCATACAGTAAATATGTTTAGCTTTGCAGGCCAGATAATCTGCCACAATTATTTGTCACTATAGCCTGAAAATAATAATAGACAATATTTTAAAAAAATATGCATGGCTTTGTTCCAATAAAATTTTACAGAAACAGCAGAGCTGGATTTGGCCTGAGGGTGGTAGTTTGTTCACTTCTGGTCTAGGCCAGTAATATCTGTAAAAACAGGCTGGCAAAAGGAAAGACATTAGACAAGCCGGGTAGGAATACATGTTCCTTAAGAATGTTGGAACCTATATCTTATTCTGTTTTGTATTCTGATTTGATGCAAGTTCTGACATCTTTTACCATTAGTGGGATACACAGATTTAGTTCTTCAATAAACCTAGGATCCAATGCCCACATTACTTTCTACTTAAGCTGCTAGTGGTGTTTTCCTAATGTCTCAGCTGCTAAAATCTCGACTCCTCTTTCTGAAGAGAACATTTACCTCGTCCGTAGATAAACTTGAAGGATACCTCTACTGTGTATGGAACAACACTGAAAACTAGATAGGAACAAGTGATATTCATTTCTTGCCACCTGAAAAGAAAGATGTTTGATAGATATAATGGGGAAGTCAGGATATGTTTAACATTTCGTCTGTGAAAAATCAGGCTTTCTACTCACAAGTCTATCTGAATTTTAATCTACTTAGCACATCATTCTACATTCTACCAGCATTAAGTTAAACTTCCTATAATCCAAAGAAAGAAAATCACTTCTCATGACTACTGTTACGATTAAAGACAAAGATAATGACTTTTTGAACATACTTCCCATAGGATTTCCATATTATAATATTACATCTCTCTTTTTTCTCTTCAGACTTGTTCATTACTGAAAAAAAGTCTATATTCTCTACTGACTTTTGCAAATTTCTAAGTGTTTTCACAACTGATAATCTCTTATAATGACAAAGAAGTCATCTTAAGAGGTAGAAACAATATATATATAGGCAAAGCCACTTCTAGAAACTTCATATTTTATGGTTTTACTAATTCAGTTATTTAAAAGTTATATTCAATGTCCTCTGTTAACTAGGTACACGAGAAATCTAATTGTTTAAGGTTTCTGCGGCAAGGTCTTATGTTGCTGATGATGGGCAGGTGCGAAAGAGGATGTGCCTTCACCAGCCCAGCCGATATTAAAAGCAGCCCTAAAGCTTATATTCAGTTAGTCACCTTCAACAAAGCACTGGGAAAATAAAACAAAACAAAAATAAACAAAATATTGGCTCCTCAAAGCACCTGTTAATGGTGACTGTAACGACTTGCAGTTAAGACTCTGCCTCTTCCCCCTGCCATTTACTGGGCAAGTTACACGAACTTCTCTAGGCCTCAATTTATTCTCCTACATATTGAATATAACAACACCTGCCTCACAAGAGTTTTGCTTACAACCTAGCAGTACAGAAAGTGTATAGAAGGGGCAGCTTACAGACATTATTCATCCTCACAACTTCCTTTAATGTAGCAAAAGATTAAGAAGAAATATCTCTTCCCTTTCACCTTCCAATTAAATGACTTGAATGAGACCTCGAGCTATTTGGATGTTTTATTATCTATTTTCAAATGACTGATCCAGACCTTGAACCCAGTATAACACCAATGTAATGACCTGAATATCTCAATTCTCCATAGAGAAAATAAAATCAGTACTAACCTTTCTCAGATGGGTTTTTGAAGTGCTATGAGCTGCGCAAATCACACAGTATTTCTCCCCATGATAAATATTTATCACAACTGGCATTTTTGGCTTAGGTAGGTCCCATATGTGATGGCATTCCATACAGACCATCCAAGCAGTGTTTAGAACAGCTACTACAGTACTGTAAGCAATATGAGAACTGGCACACCATTTTCTAGTGTCAGAGCACATCTATATATTTGAGTTGATTGCAGAGACATGTAGTTGTATGCTTTTATAACTTATTACTGACTCACATCTAAGACTTATCTGGTCTTAGATTCTTAGTCAGTACTCTGTCCTGATGGTGGGAGCACAAGAAGAGTGGTAGTGAGGCTTACTGAACAGATACCGTCACTGTCTGTAGTAACCAGGACTTCCAGCTAGAGCATGGCAGTCTTTCACAAAGGCTGCTGGCAGTGAACAGCAGCTGATAATCAATTGTAGGCTGGTCATGAGAAAATGCTGCATACTTGAGGGACTGGAGGACAGGGAAGGTCCTAGTCAGAAAGCTGCTTTATAAACAGGGTGAAATTTTAACTAAAGGCAACCTAGTTTTTCTTTGTTATCTATGTCCTTGAGACAGAACCCACTCAATCTTAAATTCTCAGCATCTATACTTTTCATCTAATTTTGCCATATGTCTTTCTCTATTTCAAGCTTCCTAATTACAGTGGTTCTTAGGTAATTTTATGTCTAAAGGACATAAGATTCCCTTCTAGTTCAGTGAGAAGGGCTTCCTTAGCGGCAGAGTGGGTTTACTGAAATGTAAGCTGAAGGGACCCTCATTTGAGCAGGTGCCCTTCAAAGGCCCTGGGAGGAGGAGGGTTTATGTAATGTGTTCACCTGGCCATAAATTTTTGTAAAAATTACAAACTTTGACCACAATGAGTTAAGATGGTTGTCTTGTCCCACTTGGAATTCCCTCCCATCTCATTTTCCTGGTGTTGGTGTCAGTATAAGGTGGCAATGAGGTAGCTTTCAGCATTTCTGGGATCCTGTTTAGGAAAATTAAGCTGGGGATTCATTTAGTCTAGATCTACAGGGATATATTTATGTGGTTCAGGATTACTTTGGTGCAGTTATTTTTGTAACATCGTAGATACAGGGCAAGGGGATATACTACAATTCAATAGATCCTATTGCACCCAGCATAGGAAGTGTCAGGTAATCAGAGAATTGGAAGTCAGTTCTCAATAATGCCTAGTCAACACAGAAGTTCTCTTCTGTCATTAATATCCTCAAAAATGTAGTGTATGCAATTCAAAATGTAGCTGAACAATTATATGTATTATTCTTTTTTTCCTTTTATGGTAATTATCACATGAAATAGAATTTATATGAACTCCTCTGTCTGTTTGGCACAAGTTTATAACAGTACCACAGACATGAGATATGTAAAGTTGCAAATTTTATGAGTCACAAATGACAATAAATAAAAAGTAACTTTTTTTAGGTCCCTGGGTGGCTCAGTCGGTTAAGCATCTTTGGCTCAGGTCATGATCCTGGGGTCCTGGGATGAAGTCCCACATCAGGCTCCCTGCTCAGTGGGGAGCTTGCTTCTCCCTCTCCTCCCCACTGGTGCTCTCTCCTGCTATCTGTCATCTCTCTCTCTCTCTCTCTTAAATAAATAAATAAATAAATAAAATATTTTTTTAAAAAAACCCCAAATAAAAAACAACTTTTTGCATCAACCATGTTAGAGAAAGATCTGATTCAATCTTTCCATTCTCTTTATGGAAAATATTACAAAATCATTGTAAATTCACTTTATAGAAAATCTTATAAATCATTAAGCGTATGAAGCTAAGACACATGGGGAAACAGTATTATAAAGAGTGCCAGGCAATTAATAAGACTTTCAATTTTTCTGGAGTATTGTTGTCATAGTATATGTTAACTTTATAAAATTTGTAATTTGTTGGTATTTCTTTTCTTCATTATAAATAAGTGATCCTCACTAGTCATAGGTTCCATATTTGCAAATTTGCCTACTAGCTAAAATTTGCTTGCAATCTCAAAACCAGTACTTGAGGTGATCTCAGGGTCACTTGTGGGCACATGCAATACAGTGAAAATATGAGCTGCCCAAAGCACACAGTTCTCAGCTGGGGTCAAACAAGGTAGCATTTTGTCTTCTTGTTTTAGCTGTCATACTATGAAAAAGCATCCTTTTTGCAGTTTATACAATGCCATGTTTTTTTGCATTTTTGTGCATTTGTGGACAACTTCGCTGCTTAAAATTGCCCCTAAGCATAGTGCTGAAGTGCCATCTACATTCTTAAGCACAGCAAAGCTGTGATATGCCTTACTGAAAAAATATGTGTGTTACATAAGCTTCATTCAAGTCTGACTTGCAGTGCTGTAAGTCACGAGTTAAATGTTAATGAATCAACAACATGTATTATACAAAATATTTTTAAACAGAAACATACATAACACAAGATCATATATTAATTGGTTGACCAAAAAAGTTCTGACCAGAGAGATTCACAGGCGCCCAGGAGTAGATGTTCACTAATTCAGTGTTTTTGGTGACTTTATAGAATATAATTGATGCAAATAAAAAGAATCTCAACTGTCACTATTTACTTTCATATTTAAGTGTATTTGTATTCTTTTTTATAAAAAGTGTCAAAAACTGTAGAGGTTTCAAGTCCAGCCCGCAAATCTGAATCCACCTCTGGTCAGTAGCCTCCCTCTTCCTTTCATGGGAAGGTTGCTACTCCCCAGTTCTTGCCTTGCTGGAATTGAGACCAAGATTATGGAAGATGAACCTCTGGCCTGGGACTTGGTAGTTGGGGTCAAAATCCCCAATTATAACCCTATACCTATGTGGAAACCATACCTGTTTTAAGATTTGGAAAACTGGTTCTATAACAACACTGTGTATATTATAACCTAGAGCAGAGTCAAACTATAGTGAAATTTGCCATTTTTTAGGAAAAAAAGAGGCATTTTCCAGAAGCAGAAAACCACTGAGGAAATGGAATAACGTTCAAAAAAAGTAGATGCTATGTGCTCGCTTCGGCAGCACATATACAAAAAAAGTAGATGCTAGACTGATTGATATACCTAAATCAAGCAAAATCTAATTTAAGTCCAACTTATATTAAAAAAAGTAAGGAGGATAAAATCTTTATTAGGTGTTTCTATCTCAAAGATCAAATGGTTTGGGGCAGTAGCACCTAGAATGTCATCAGTTGCTTATTTTTTTCTAGGTAATAGATGTTAAGAACATCACATGCATTCTCTTATAAGCCTCAACTAAGGAATGATGTTTTAAAAAATCTTTCTCAAACTAATATGACACCTATCTTAACTAACTAGAGCTTTTTTATACCACACCATAAGGCCTTCAACTCGAAAGAGAAAATAATTTTAACTAAGACAACCATGGAACTTTGTCCCATTGATGTCTAGTTGACGTATGTATATTTTTACTTTCTAGTAGCCTTCGTGAAATTGCTTCTCCCAAGTAAAACCAAGGTATAGAATAAATGAATGAAAATCTAAAACTGAGACTAAATTTGACTGGACTACATGACTAAGTCAAGCATGATTTTCAGGAGACATAATGATATTTGCTCAACTCAAAGGTTTGAAGAGTTGCAAAAAGGTTTAGACTTAAAATGAAATTTACTATACATTAAGACAAGGGCTTAATCCAGGTTGTTTTCTTTGACCAGGTCTTGCATTATACCTTAAATAAATCAGAGTTTAGAAAACTGCTTGTTGGTGATAATGAGAACTGATAATTTCATCAGAATAAGTAAAAATCTAGTAAAGCTGAAAATGTTTTCAACTGTCCAAAGCAATCACTGAAATTATAAAATCATCTGAATTCTTTATTGGGAATACAATAAGATATTTAAGTGACTGAAATCTCCTGAATAGATTTAAACTATTAAAAACATTTTCTTTATTGTATCTTTCCCCTCCTAGTTAGCTACACATTATTATCATTCTTTATACGACTGCTGCCTGATAGGCCAAAGTAGGGGAGTCTTCTAAAATCTCCATTAAGTTATATGAACTGCTTATTTTTATATAGACTATAGGTATCAAAGGTCAAACTTTTTTTCCTTTATCTCCCTTTACAGATTTATTTTCTAGTATACTACTCAGTTTCTACGCCTGCTGAAGTCTTTCAGAATTTAAGTTACTTAAATAGCCTTTTTACAATATTTCACTTAACGTAATGGTTTGGGAACAGCAATACATTTGCATACCAAGAAAAGTTGTAACAGGAAAGAAATGTAATCACTTTTATAAAAATGTGTATAAAGAGCTCACCTCATTTGATTACACTCTCTAATCCATTTAGTTAGACCAGTAACAAATCATTCTTTTTAAAGTAGCTTGTGCTTTTCTAAGCTGAGAATAGAAGTTCCAGTTGGAAAAAGCATTCCTTACAAAAATATGTGTTTAATTTTGTTGGAATGGGAGTAAAGACTCTTAGTCACCTCTATCCAAAGAAGGTAAAGAGTGAATGACTAGCATTATTAATCTCTAACAAATAATATGTTAAAAATATAGATCCTGACTTCAAAGAACTTTTGGACTAAATGGCAAAAATGATCATGAATACATTAAATAATTAAAGAAAACTATTTTTCTGAAATATGTTTTTTCCTACTGAGATTTTCCTCATCTCCTTGAATTTTAAAAACCACTTCTTTTTCAGAGGAAAAAAAAGAAAAGGATGGAAGTAAGCATCTGTTAAATAGCAATATTTGAAACTGAAAGTAAGGTCCAACTGAAATACTACTGTGCTATAGTTTAAAAGATTGAAAAAAGCCAACATGGTTTTAAATTATTAGCATGATTTACAAATGAAATTCTTAACACAGAACCACAGAACTAGCACATAGAGGATCAAATCTGCAGTATAAGTAAAAGCACTTTGCCAAGAGGAAAATTAACTAAAGCAGGTGGCAGATACTTGTTATAGTATGTGGAGCTGAACTATGACCAAATCATAGTTTAAATATAACATTTGTTGAGTAAAAATCTAATGAATATGTGGAAATGGAAGAAACTCGGGAACCATAGTTATTTCCATTTTAAATGAGGTTGATAGTTCTGCACCACCAGCTGTTTATAGTTCACTGAATGAGGTTCTGGTTGATAGGAGATAATTACCTCTTCCTCACAGGAGGCAAGTGTTTCTCATTTTGCAGACACCTCTGATGAATGGTCATGGGAGTATGAGACCAAGATAGCATGCCAAAATCAGTTTGGTTTTTAATGATCTCTTTAAACACTTGATTTTCTATTTTTTCCTATTTAAGTGTAGGAAAATGCGTGCCTTGAAATATAGAGAAGTAGGTCACTGGCTTTAATTTTGCTTTTGTTACAAGACACTTAAACCTTAGAAGGAAAGCAGAGTGACTGTACACAGAAATTATACCAGCAATAGTATTAGAAAAGGATGGACATGGTTTTCAACTTGCAGCATTCTGAAGTTACTTACACTAATTCATTGCTTATCCCAAGGCTATTCTTTCTTTAAGTTCCTGTCAGATAACAATGCACCTATCATCCCAGTCACTTCAGCTCTTGCATACACTTGGAAGGGCCTATCAGTTCTACCTTCCCAGTCTCAACTTTGTCTCTTCACTTCTGATGCAAACTGCCACATACCTCCGTATTTCTCACCTTCAGGGTGGTCCTCACCTCCTAAATGGTCTCTTTGCTTCTAGTCTCTTCCAATACTAATCCAGTTCAGCCAAAATAATACTCACAGATTAAAAGCAGCACCCTCATAATGCCGCTCTTAGGTGTAAAAATCTTTCAAAAGCAGGTTGTGACTCCAAAATGGAAAAAAGCTTATGGCAAATTAAGCAAAAAACCAAAATTTAAAAAGTAAATTAATTCTAACAAATATGTAAGATTGGGTATGCATATTAAAAAGAGCTAGAAGAAAATCCCAAAAGTGAAGAGAATAAATTTAAAAGAGCCTGGGACTTGTGGCTGTTTTTTGTTATAATGATGCTTACGAAACAAAATCTTTTAGCAACCACTTGCTTATGCACCAACAACCTTAACCTGCACCCAAGGACCTCTGCAACCTGGCTCCCAAACCTACCTTTTCTAGCTTATTTTATACCACCTGTTTACACAACCCAAAACTCCAGACAATTTAAAATATCCCATTATTCAATGGGTTTCTGTCCTGTTCTTTCCCAACTATGGACCATTATTCATAGCACATGCTCCAGTTAGTACACTCCTTAATCCTACCCAATTGTCCTTTTCAGCTCAATTCAAATACATTTTCCACAAAGCTATCTCTGACATCTTCCTCCAATGAGCATTTCATCTGTATGTCTCATAAAATGTACCACTACCTACTTCACATTGTGGTGTGCGTGTGTGTGTGTGTGTGTGTGTGTGTGTAAGAAGTAGCTCCTTTAAGGCAGGGGCTTTGTTTTAGCCATCTTTGTATTGCACTGAAGACATAACATAGGATCTTTCTGAATAAATATGTAAAATGAGTAAATACTTAAAAAAAAGGGGGGGCTAGGAAGACTAAAACCAACAGCAACTCTTAGTCTTATTATGATTTATTTCTTTACCTAATTTTCTCACCTGAAGATATGTTATTCTCCGCTGGACCAGCTCTGTCAGATCTTTGGCCTCTTTTTCCCGCCAATCACCTGCTCCATCTGTTTGACTGAGGTAGTATAGATCCGTCATTATAGACCTATAAAACAAACAACATTTGGAAATCTAACTTATTTGTACTTCATCATAGGATTACACAAAATAATAAGATGAGAATCAAATTCTTCATAAAGATTGATGTTCACACTGATACTGGTTCTCATCCTTTATTTTCCTTCTTTTTTGGGGGTTCTTTTAATTTTTTAAATAATTTCTGTCCATGTTCTCAGTTTGATGAAACATTTTCATCATAGCTTCCTTTACATATTAAAGTATGTTTGGCTTTTGTTCTTAAAACATATTTATAAAGGCAAATTTGACATCATTGTTAAATTTTATATCTATCTCACAGATTTTTCTCTTTTCTTTTCTTTTTTTGAAATTTAACAATTAATCCATAACATTCAAGACTCATTCCTACAGTAAATTTTCACTGTTGACAGAAACATATTGTTTCCCCCCAGGCCAGTCAGCTGCACTTATTTTCCAACAAAGAGCACTATAGACTTCAGGGGAAATAGAAACCCATAGCAAAGAAACAGGTAAAAGTAACACAAGGGAGAGAAATAAGTTGGTGCCAGTACTTGGATACTACATTTTTGTTCTGTCATTTCTTTGCCCCTCCTAAATTATCTCTCCATACATAAATACTATGTCGAAATAAAAGATGAGAGGAAAATTCTGACGTTAACTGTTAAACAGTGGTCCAAAGCAAAGTTCAGCAAACATTTTTCTGTAAAGAGCCAGATACTAAATATTTCAGGATCTGTGGGCCTCTTTTGCTGTTGTCGCAGGAAAGCTGCCATAGACAATAAGTAAATGAATGCATGTGCCTGTTTTCTAATAAAACTTTATTCACAAAAATGGGCTATGGCACAAAGTCGGATCTTTGGGAGATGCTTAGGTCATGAGGGTAGAACGCTTATGAATGGGATTAGTGCTCTTATTAATGATCTCACAGAACTCCCTAGCCCCTTCTACCATGTGAGGACATAGTGAGAAGGTGCTGTCCGCGATAAAGAAAGCAGGTTCTCACCAGACACCAAATCTGGACTTGATCTTGGACTTCCCTGGCTCCATAACCGTGAGAAATGTTTCTGTTGTTTACGAGCTATGCAGTCTTGGGTATTTTTGTTATAGCAGCCTGAACAGACTAGACATTACTATTTACACTACAATGCCACAGAGCTGTTTCAGAGCTTTTAGCTTGTGTATGAAGAGTTCTTACTAATAATTCTACAACTAAGAGAAAATATCCATCGGGTATGGGTGAAAGTAATACATGGTACTGAAGGCTGGTTAGAAAAATGATCCAATATCATTTATTTCTAGAAAGAAATAAAAATAAATTAAAAAAATAAATAAAAGCAATTTGAGAACCGGGTGGGGGGGGGAAGAAGTTACCATTCTGCGAAATTTATCATTTTTTAGTCATTTGATACATCCTTTCAAGACATGAGAATAATCAAACAGAAAGTTATGGATAATTACTGGGAAACAAGGAGACTAAAAACCATTCTACAGAAATGATGGGTTTTCAGTGACTCTATTCAAGTCAAATCTAGAAGTGTCCTAAAAGCTGGGAATCTGGCTATCTTGGTTTTGACTATGAATAGCTATCAAGAAATCTAGGAGGCAGGCGGTAAATCTTATGGCCTGGTCTAAGGCCAGGTCAAAGCCTGGGAAATATAATCCCAGGCAAAATATCAGCAGAAGAGTACTAGTCAACAGAGGGTAGAGTACAGATGCCTGAGGATAACCAGTAGACTAGAACAGAATTGTGGCTCTAAGAGCAATCCAGCTATGTCAGGTGTCAAAACCTCTATTTCAAAAGCTGGGCTACATTTATGTTCTTTGTATTTTCAGTTAACTTCTCTATTTCTATATATTAATATACACAAAACCATTTTTAAATGCCTGAGTCTGTCTCAATTATGCCAATGTAGAACCACAAGTAGAATATTCTGTTTATACCTGATTCAAAAATGTTAAATACAGAAACTCCCTCTGAGGGTCAGCAAAGAGCATATTAATTGAAGAAAATCCCAAGGTAAAGGTGCTACCATTTATTAAGGTAAATGAGACTAAGGGAGGCTATACTATAGAGTCTAATCCATAGATAAATCTGGATCAAGGGCAAGAAAACTTACCTGGGTTTTGTCCAAGGCTGCTTTTACCTTGGTTTACTCCTGGGGCAGAAATAAGCAATGCAAAGGATAAAAATGTGACTAGGAGATAGGGAGAAAATGTCCTTTTGCCTTCCTTGTTTCAAGGAGGAATTTTAGAACCAACTCTTTTTGACAGCCCACATGGGTGGGGCAGAGTCCAGAAGAGCAACAACAAAAATAGTTTATATGATCATATAAGGCCATAACTATGCTACTTGGTTAGTGATGTCCACCAGGCTTATGTTTAGGTTCCAAACCTTGAAATTCTTCTTACTGAGCACTATGACAATTTCCACTTACCTGTGCTTGCCCTGCAGCATCTAAGAGTTTTCAATTTATATCCTCTTATGGGGCTTCCCTTAGGCAGGTCTGACTAGAGCCTACCAGAATCTGCAGTACCAGTTACTGTGGAAAGTGTTTTATATATTTTCCCACGTTCAATCAACACAATGCTATGATACAGGGATCATATCCCTATGTGCAGAAAAGAAAAATAAAGCTCAGAGAAGCTAAGTATTTAACAATAAAGGAAAAGTATTTTGGAGTAAAATAGCTCAGCCACTTACTTGTGTAAACTACCTAATTTCTCTAGGCCCGAGTATAACTTTATTTATAAAATGGGGAATAATAATGGTTGCCTCAAAGTATTACTGTGCTGATAAGACAATGGAAAGGCTTTATCACAGTTACTGCCATGTAGGAAATCCTTAGTAAGCAACTATTTTTAATGCCAAATCATTCTTGAGTTTGGAAATCACACCCAAGGAGATGTAAAGTTAGGGGCAGGCAAAGCAGAATCAGAGCAATTAGATGAGCCACTTTTCTATCTTTAGACTCTCCTTCTAGTGCAAACTTTTAGACAAGGATGTTTCCTTACAGAAGATGGAGAATCATGATCTGGTTGATAGAGACTAAGTGATGAGAAGAATAAGGCCAATTTCATATGACAATGTTCCCTCTGTCCATGGATATTAGGAAGAATGTTCTAGCACCACTTAAAATAAGCCTGGATTCCTTAGGAGAAAGACAATCACACACAAACACTTTGTTCAAGAGAATTAAAAACTGAAGAAAGAGTATCTACATTCTAGTTTGATATAAGTCTCAATCAGGTCACATCTCAAAGAACTTAAGGTCTTCCTTCATTCCTTCTTGCATGTATGTGTGTGTGTGTGTGTGTGTGTGTGTGTGCATGAGATAAAAAACAAAGAACAGCTTTGAAGGTTCATAAAACTCAACTTTTCAATAATGAAAATATCAACTCCTTGACCATTCAAAGACTAGTGGCATCTACTCTACAAAGAGAGTGAAAACGCAAGCTATTGTGCTATAATAGCTATGATCAGCAATTCTGATCAAATAAATCTATAAGCTATTAACGTACTAATCTTCCCCATAACCAGATATTTCACCCCTTATCTGAGTTGAAGTCCTTTCCTTTGCTACACAATCCCCTATACACAGCATCAAACAGTCAATCAAAGCAATTAGCCATAAGTATCATTTATCATTGGGTCTTACCACATCTTACCAAAGCTGTTTTATATATATTACTGATAATGAGATGATGCAGACCAGGCCCAAGCAATGAGACTGCTGCTTCACCAGATGATTTCTTAATAATTTCAGCCAACTAAATTGAGGAAAAGTCCATCAGTCCTGTAAGCCTTCCTTCTCCTTCAGTCTGAAGTTTAATAATTGCTATAATCTAAAATCAGAAAGAAGTAGCTCCAGGAACTATTTCATAAACATTGGTGTCTGGTAATATATAAAAAATACAAAAAGAACCAAAGCAACAGTGATTAAGTTAAGTATGTCTCTGGCCAACCAAAGATGGTGCTAAGGCAGAATTTTCCATGCTATCCCCAGAGGTTGAGGGACAGATATGTATAGTAAGAAATCCAAGCACTGAACCTACACTAATACACATATAATAAAATCACTATGACAAAAATAATCACTCTTAACTTAATCTCCTTCTCACTATTTCAAAGAGGCCACAATCAACTCATGCTCAATGATGTCAAAAGCAGCAGGTAAATTTGACTGTACTACTATGAAGTGTGGTAATATGCAATTGCTAGAATGAAATCATCACTTGAAAATCTAGTTTGGCAGTGTCTTATAAATTACAGAGAAACTCAACATATGACTCACAAATCCTGCTCTAGATATTTAATCCAAAAGCAATGAAAACATATTTCTGCAAAAACATGCATGTTAATGTTGGTAGTGGCTTTACACATAATCACCAGAAACAAGTAAACAAACCATATGTCCTTCAAATGGTGAATGGATATACTATCAGTGGTATATCTATACAGTGGGATATTACTCAGCAATAAAAAGAATGAACTACGAATACACAAAACAACATGGGTGAATCTCAGATGCATATGCCGAGTGAAAGAAACCACACTCAAAAGGTACATAACATAATGATTGCATTTACACAAAGTTCTAGAAAAGGCAAAATTATAGGTACAGGAAACAGACCTAATGATTGACAAGGACTGTGGTTGGGAAGGTGCCTTTTTTGTTTTCAGTGAAATATTATTATTATTTAACCTATACTAAAAAGTAGTATCAGGAATAATAACATATTTAAAATAAAATTCAACTTACCAAAAATTTAACATTCATTTAATTCAACTTTGGGCCCAATACTTTTTACATTTGTACATATTTTTCCATTTCTACATAGTCGCAAAACATATGCACAAAATAATTCTTTAAATAATAGTTTGAATTTAGAAAAGACCTGAAGATTAAATTCTCAAGTACTTTAATCACTCAAACTTTAAAATTAAACAGTAAGAATTCAAAATTCTCCTTTAAATACCACACAGTCTACCCAACTCAAATCCTCTTCAGATCTACATTTTCCTCAATAAGCAAAGCACAATAAGCAAAGCAAACCTCAATAAGCAAAGCACAGAAGCATACAGCTCCAATTAGCAGAATCTTGATGCCCAGAATTATAGAGAAGCAATAAGGATGGATTTAGTCAGCACTTGGTCTAACGGTCTAAGTATGGCTAAAACTTTCAAAGGGACTGCTGAATGCCTCTTGAAATTTATGCTTACTTCTGTAGATTAATGTTAAAATGATTCCAATAAACTGATGCATTGCATTTGTAATTTCACTTAAAATAGCAAAACAGTATTTCAAAATCCATACAGTATTGCTAATGACGTTAATATATATGAATCTTTTGGTTGTGGAGTAATTCTTTTCTTCTTCACAGTGGTAGGTTATGTTAATACAACAATTTTTCTTTTACTGTTCACTAATGAGACAGTAATTGCCATCAGAATCCTACTGGGAATAGAGACTTGTATATATAATAGGCCTAAGGACAGGTTTCATTTTATTATAATGATTTTCAGATATACTGTGTTCTGCATGAATACACCAGTACCAAAATGTTTTCTTTTCTATGGAAGATAAACTGCATATTTTCAGGAATGTGTAAACAGGAGAAATAAATTTAACAGGATATTTCAGATTCTTCTTTCTAGCAACTAAGTAGAAAAATAACTAAAAGAATGCACACTTTTATCAAAAACCTGTTAACCTTTAATTAGAAATCCTAAAAAGGTGCTACTTTAAAGTTTTTAATGTTTGAATTAGAAACCCAACTGCCAGCCTCAGTATGAGTTCCAATGTACTGTAATGTAAAAACTACATACTCCAATTATTGATTGTATTCCAAGGAAATTCATAGGAAGATATTTTAATGTATTACTGGCTGACACTCTACCTTCAGAGTTTACTTAGGGTTTACATAAAGATTTCTAGAAATACATTTTAAATCTTTTCCAGTGATATGTTTAGTTGATGAAGTACATTTGGGAATTACTGTCCTCGAAATGTCAGGTACTCTTCTCCTAAATATGGTAGAGAAATTAACAAAAGTTCCAGTTTATATTCTTAGATTATAATCTTTACCAAAGCCCAAATTAAATGTAAAAAAAGAACAGCACCTTTCATGATGTCCCAAATCTGACAGAAATTCATCTGCATGTCTTTGGAGTACACTTCCTTCTAAATTCTTTAATTTCTTCAATTCACTCTGTAGAAAAAACCAGAGCTCTTTAGCTCCATTTTCAATCCTCCTCCTTAGGATTTCATGATCCTTCCCCAGACCTGCAGTCAAAGAATAAATAGTATCAATATTCCCAACATTTTGATAAAGAAAATTTTTAATTGTGGTAATATCAATATATTAAAGAGGAGAAACCCTGTATAATCACCTACCATTTCTAGTTTGCTTCTTATAATTTTCAATCTGTTCTTTGGCCTTCAAAAGCTGTTCTTCTAAAGCACGAACCCTTCCTGAAGCTGGCCCCTGATCAATGGGGCCTTCTGGTATCCTGTAGTTAGAAAAAAGAAAATGTAAACATTTAGCTTATAAATAATGCAACAAAATTAATGCTTACTTTGCTACAACATACTTATCAGTAACTCTAAAAGTCACAAACCATATATTAGAAGTACAAAATAAAATTTTCTCTCCAAAGGTGTAGGATAAGGCATAAACAATGGAATGATACTAAACAAACACAGAAAAAAAAATAATCCAGCGCAGAGATCTATGATCTTCTAGGAATAAAAGAATCTTTAGAACTGTGTCCTCTTATTGATTTGTTCTATCACACTGATTGATTTGTAAATGTTGAACCACCTCATCCCAGGGATAAATCCCACCTGGACATGGTAGTTAATCTTTTTAATGTACTGTTGGATCCTCCTATTAGCTAGGATCTTGTTAAGAATCTTGGTATCCATACTCATCAGGGATATTGGTCTGAAATTCTCCTTTTTGATGGGTCTTTGCCTGGTTTGGGGATCAGGGTAATGCTGGCTTCATAGAAAGAGTCTGGAAGTTTTCCTTCTCTTTCCATTTTTTGAAACAGCTTCAGGAGAATAGGTATTATTAAATACAGGAAGGGAAATTAGAGAATCAATTCCATTTACAACAGCACCAAGAACCATAAGATACCTTGGGAATAAACCTAACCAAACAGGTATAGGATCTGTACTCAAGGAACTACAGAACACTCATGAAAGAAATTAAAGAAGACACAAAAAGGTGGAAAAGCATTCCATGCTCATGGATTGGAAGAATAAACATTGTTAAAATGTCTATACTGCCTAAAGCAATCTATACTTTCAAAGCCATCCCGATCAAAATTCCACCGATATTTTTCAAAGAGCTGGAACAAACAATCCTAAAATTTGTATGAAACCAGAAGAGACCCCAAATTGCTAAGGAAATGTTGAAAAAGAAAAACAAAACTGGGGGCATCATGTTGCCCGATTTCAAGCTTTACTACAAAGCTGTGATCACCAAGATAGCATGGTACTGGCACAAAAACAGACATATTGACCAGTGGAACAGAGTAGAGAGCCCAGATATTGACTTGCAACGCTATGGTCAACTAATCTTTGACAAAGCAGGAGAAAATATATAGTGGAAAAAAGACGGTCTCTTCAATAAATGGTGCTGGGAAAATTGGACAGCTATGTATAGAAGAATGAAACTCGACCATTCTCTTACACCATACACAAAGATAAACTTGAAATGGATAAAAGATTTTAATGTGAGGCATCTATGAAAATCTTAGAAGAGAACATAGTAACCTCTTCGATATCAGCCACAGCAACTTCTTTCAAGATATGTCTCCAAAGGCAAAGGAAACAAAAGCAAAAATGAATCAAGATCAAAAGCTTCTGGACAGCAAAGGAAACAGTCAAAAAAACAAAGAGGAACCCACGGAATGGGAGAAGGTATTTGCAAATGACACTACAGACAAAGGGCTGATATCCAAGATCTATAAAGAAGTCCTCAAATTCAACACACACAAAACAGATAATCATATCAAAAAATGGGCAGAAGACATGAAAAGACACTTCTTCAATGAACACATACAAATGGCTAACAGACACATGAAAACATGTTCATCATCATCAGTCACAAGGGAGATTCAAATCAAAACCACACTGAGATACCACCTTATACCAGTTAGAACTGCCCAAATCAACAAGACAGGAAACAAGTGTTGGAGAGGATGTGGAGAAAGGGGAACCCTCTTACACTATTGGTGGGAATGCAAGTTGGTGAAGCCACTTTGGAAAACAGTGTGGAGATTCCTTAAGAGATTAAAAATAGAGTTACCCTATGACCCTGCAATTGCACTACTGGGTATTTACCCCAAAGATACAGATATAGTGCAGAGAAGGGCCACCTGTACCCCAATGTTCATAGCAGCAATGGCCACAGTTGCCAACCTGTAGAAAGAGCCAAGATGCCCTTCAACTGATGAATGGATAAAGAAGATATGGTCCACATATACAATGGAGTATTATGCCTCCATCAGAAAGGATGAATACCCAACTTTTGTGTCAACATGGACGGGACTGGAGTAGATTATGCTGAGTGAAATAAGCCAAGCAGAGAGAGTCAATTATCATATGGTTTCACTTACTTGTGGAGCATAAGGAATAACATGGAGGACATTGGGAGAAGGAGAGGAGAAGTGAGTTGGGGGAAATTGGAGGGGGAGACAAATCATGAGAGACTGTGGATTCTGAGAAACAAACTGAGGGTTTTTAGAGGGGAGAAGGGTGGGGGGACGGGTGAGCCTGGTTGTGGGTATTATGGAGGGCACGTATTGCATGGAGCACTGGGTGTGGTACATAAATAATGAATATTGGAACACTGAAAAAAATTAAATAAAAAAAAAAAAGAACTGTATCCTAAAAACTCTCATCATATTACTTAGAAAAACACCATCAGTAGCAAAGTGGTCAATTCTTCATTAGTGTCAAGAGCAGTAAAGGTGAAGGTGAGGTTGACAAAAAGGCTGAAGGGAAACAAGAAAGCATGTATCTGAACATGTGACTGTGTTCAAATAGCAAATACAAATTACTTCTGAATTAATCACAATATCAGGCTATGTACATCTGTGCTCTAATTCATGAACTCATGACCTTAGATTACGAAGTATTGGTTTTATAGAATAGTAAGACAAGACTAGGACATGAGGTATATTGGGGAGAAAAAACCTGAAGATTAATGTCCTGTTTGTTTCTATCAGAAATAAAAAATATCAGTCAATAAAATAAAATGTTGGAACATAGCATAGGAATTCCAGGATCTCTTGTTTATATTATTAACCTATCTGTACAACTTCCAAACAAGACTTGTTTCTAACATGTTTTGTTTTTATATGACTTTGGCAATATTCTGTACTCCATTTTGGCCATAAAAGACATCTACATCCCAATCCTGGAACCTATAAATGCTACCTTAAATGGCAAAAGAAACTTTAAATATGTGATTAATTAGGTTAAGGATATTGAGATGGGGGAGATAGTCTTGGATTAGCCACGTGGGCCCTAACTGTAATCACAAAGGTTCTTATAAGCAGGAGGCAGAGGGAAATTCTACTGCAGAAGAGAAGATGGTTTGGCTATTAGCTTTAAAGATGGAGGATGGGGTCATGAGCAACAAATACGAGGAATAGAACTTTAGAAGCTGGGAAAAGCAAGAAAACAGATTCTCCCCTAGGGCTTCCTAGAGGAAATATGGCCCTGCTGACATTTTGGTTTGGGCTCAGTAAAACTCATTTCAGATTTCTGTCTCCCAAACTGTAAGAGAATAAATTACTATTGTTCTGAGCCATAAAGATTGTGGTATTTGCTATAGCAGCAATAGAAAACTAACACATACACATATCCATCTATCCATCCATCCTTCTGTATATATACATTTGCATAATTATTGTGAAGATTAAACAATGGCTGAGTTTTCTTACAAAATCTATAAAAGTACTTAGCATAATATTTGGCAGTACACTATCAGGACTATTGTACCTGGCTCAGTCATTTTAGAGATGAGCTGTAATTTCAAAATACCTGGGGTATCTATTCTTATCACAATCATTTTAAGGAAATAATTTTTATTTTTATTTACTTTATCTTTTTTTAAAGATTGTATTTTTTTATTTGTCAGAGAGAGAAAGAGAGAGAGGCAGAGGGAGAAGTAGGCTCCCCACTGAGCAAGGAGCCCGATGTGGGACTTCATTCCAGAACCCTGGGATCATGACCTGAGCTGAAGGCAGACAATTAACCACCTGAGCCACCCAGGTGTCCCAAAGGAAATAATTTTAAAAATATACTTGGCAGCACTTAAATTCAGATGTAAAATTCAGTCCTTTGATGCAAAGACTCCAATATAGATTTTTTATACCTTTTTGAACACTTTTTATATAGCAGAGGAAATCAAATTAACTATTACTTACCTATACCACTTCAGAATACCTGTTTAGTAAATAAACTCTTGGTACAGCTCTACCAGAGTAAATGAGGTATTCTGTAATTGTATGCATTAACATTGAACAACAGCATGAAAAATAACCATTCTCTAATCATGAGTATCCCAGGCTACAAAATTTGAATTACAAAGCCTTCATTTGTATATATACAAAGTGAATAATGATAAAATAAATAGAGTTGTTAGGTGCACAATTACTCCATTTATAAGCTCAAATGTGCATACATTTATAAATGAGGCATTTCCTGGTATGTAGTTTTTAAAATTTGGCTCTTAATCTCTTTCTGAATTAGAAAGCTGAATTCTAGGAAATAATTTGAAAACAGAATAAAACTACTACCTCTTGGGATTTATTCTGACAGCAATATGCCAAAGGACAAGAATGTCCTTTTCCAGAACATACCTTAATGACAGAAAATTTCAGACAATACAAAGATAAGTCTAGGTTCTCCTTTTTATCTCATTTCTTCATATATTGATGGAAAAGCATTAGTGTAAAATAGGCAAGAAAAAGGAGCATAAAATCATTTCAGCAGATTTCCATTAAGTACTAAATCCAATCTAATTTTAATAAAACATACATGAACTAGTAATTTATATAACATTATAATATACAATAATGTAATCCAACTGTGGATAAACTGTAGATAAAAGCAACGGAGAAGCCAATGTAAAAAAAATTACACAATAAGGACTATTCTTTCCAAAACCCATCCAGAAAAGAGTCAATCTGCTACTTGGGATTTGAGGGTTTTTTGTCTTTTTTAAATCATACTTACTATGTAAAAGATATATAGAATATATTCTGGCCAAGATGAATTAACAAAGAGATTAAATTTACCATAAGGCCTGAAACAACTGAAAACCCAGACAAAATGTATGAAACAATGGTTTAATAAGACTGGAATCAGGAGACAGACATTAGAAAGATGGCAAAATAGGTGGTTCCCAACTTTAGTTCCCTTCAGGGAAAGGGCAACTAACAACTACCTATAGACAAGATATTTGTGAAGATCCCACTTGGCCCACAAAAACTGAGAAAAACCTCATTAGAATAAGGTATGAGGAGCAGTTTCACTTTGACTGCATTGTTCCTCCCCCAAGACAGTGCAGTGCTACACAAGGGGGTCCCCCTGGTCCTAAAGTTTCTCCAGTGAGAAAAGGAAGAATGTGAGGTGGACATCAAGCTTCCCTAGCATCCCTGATGCCTCCTGGGAGCTCCACGTAAGAAATGCCTCATGGAGACTACCGGGAGAATCAGTCACAGATAGAAGCCACTCATAGCAACAAGTGTGCAGATCTTGGCCAACTGTATTCCTGTTAGTTGTGGGGCCTGAGCAGATTCCAGACCCTGGATCCAATTATGTGCAGAGCTGAGTCAGTGCCTCCAACTGGCCAGGGAGCTTCAATGGCAGTTCTGCTTGGTTTGGGTCCCCAGTCAAAGGGATACCTCAGTGAGGAGCCCCACCTACACAAGAAGCAAGTCAGCAGCCCTGATCAAATGCTGAGCCTCCAGCCCCACTGCAGGAAGCCTGCCCTAAGCTGCTAGGCCTATGCAGCACATCCTATCGCCCCCTAAAGCAGAGAAACAAGTCACTGGCCACACCTAACTGCTGGGCATAGTCTCCAGCCCCACCCAACAGGGAAGCCTGACCAAAGATGCCAGGTAGCCATGGGTAGCATATAACACATCCTATGGCCTGCCTATGCAGTGAAGCAAGTCAATAGTCCCATCAAACTGCTAAGTAGAGCCTCCATAGCCTCCAGCAGCTCCTGACTGGGAATCCTGGCCAGTGATTCCAGGCACCACAGAGCCCATTCTACAGTTCTGTTCAGGTGGGGTGCCAACCCCAGCAGCACCCCCCTGCTGTCGAGCATAGCTTCCAGCCCTGCCTCACAAGCTTGCCCAGCCAGAGCCCCCTGGTCAGTTCTGGAGCTCAACCTGACAGCTCTATCCAGCAGCACAGACAGCCTATAGTCCCATCCAGCTGCTGGGAATAGCTTGCAGACTCACCCAGACAGAATGCATAGCCAGTCACCCCACCTAATCACAACATAGCCTGTGGCTCTACCAGATCAGTAAGCCCGGAAGGTAACTCTGCCTGACCATGGAGCACAGCCTCCAGTCCCATCCACCTGTGGGGTACAGCTGGCAGTCCTTCCCAACCAGGAAGCCCAGCAAGAGGCACTGTCTAATAGTAGAGCAATAGCCTCCTCAATCATAGAGCCTAGCAGGCAGCCTCATCCAACTTGGGGTACAGCCTACAGCCCCATCTGATCAAGAAGCACAGCCTGAGTTCCCATCTGTTTGCAAAGCCCTGTGTATGGCCTTAATTGGATGTAGAGTCCCAGCCAGTGGCACCATCAAGACACGGGGCGCAGCTTGGAGAATCCAGTCGATTAGAGAGGCAAATTCGGAGTTCAGCATGTGGCCTTGTCCAATCACAGAGTGCACCAGCAATACCACCCTGCCAGGAAACATAACCTGCAACCTCCAACCATATGCGATTGCAAAGCCCAGCAAGTAGCTCTGCCTGGATACAGATACAAACCAGTGGTTATGCTTGAATGCAGAGTCCAGCCATCAGACCCACCTGACTACAATACAGTGGCAGTTCCCCCAACCAATGTCAGAGCACAGACATTGGCCCCACCCAACTAGAGACCCTGAGAGTAAGCACTGTTTGCCAGAAGCTGCTAGCAGCTGCCTACAGAACCATCCCCTGAGTTCAATGGTGAAGGTCTTTCTTTCTCTGCCAAAGCAAACCTACAGAGGCTGGAAAAGAAACTGCTTCCTCAAATGAGCAAATACCAACATAAGAATATGAGGATTATGAAGAATCAAGTAAACATGACACCACCAAAAGAAACTAATAAAGCTCTAAAAAACTAACCTTTAGAAATAAAGATCCAAAAAAAAAAAAAAAGGATCATTAACTAAGAAAGAATTCAGAACAATCCTTTTAAAAGAATTTGGTAACTACTAGATAATACATATAGGCAACTAAACAAAATTAGGAAAACAATACATGAATAAAAACAGGAGGTTCAACAATGAAATAGAAACCATTAAAAAAAAAAACAATTCTAGAGCTGGAAAATACAATAACTAAACTGAAGAATTCAACAGAGAGCTTCAACAATAGATCTGACCAAGTAGCAGAAAAAAATAGCGAATCTGAAGCAGGTCATTTGAAATTATCCAGTCAAAGGAGCAAGAAGAAAAATTTTAGAAAGTGAAAAAGACTATGAATTATGGAATTCCATAAGAGGAACAATCTATAATTATTGGAGTCCCAGAAGGATAAGAGGAGAAAGGGGCAGAAAACTTATTTAAAGATATGACTTCCCAAATCTGGTGAGAGATGTGGACATCTAAGTTCATGCAGCCTGAAAAATCCCTGAAAAGTTTCAACCCCCTGCCAAATCTTCTCTAAGGCACATTATAATAAAACTATCTAAAATCAAAGACAGAAAATTTTAAAAGCAGCAAGAGAAAAAAAAAATTCTCACATACGAGGGAACCTCCATTAGGCTATCAGTGGCTTTCTCAGCAGAAATCTTACAAGTCAGAAGAGAGCACATTCAAAGTGCTGTAAGAAAAATACTACCAACCAAGAACACTTCATCTGACAAAGCTGTCTTTCAAAAATGAAGTAGAGATAAAGAATTTCCCAGAGCACCAGAAGTTGAGGGAGGATATCACCACCAGAACAGCCTTATAAGAAATGCTTAAAGTAATTTCTTTAAGTTGAAATGAAATGATACTAATTAGTAACATGAAAACATATAAAATACAGTAGTAAAGTATATAACCAAATGCAGAATACTACAGTACTGTAATATGGTAGTGTTTTAATCATTTCATTCTGGTATTAAAGTTAAAAGACAAACTATAATTATAATTATTTGTTAACCCTATACAACATAAAAAGATATAATTGTGACATCAAAACATAAAATGTGGGGAGAGAGTAAAACGGTAGAGGTTTATTTGAATGATCCAAGTTAGGTTGTAATCAGCTTAAAATAGACTGCTATAAGTTATTTCATGTAACTCTCATAGTAACCACAAAACAAGAACCAACCGTAGATGCACAAAAGATAAAGAGAACAGAAATCAAAGAATACTACCAAGTAAAATCATCAATTACAAAGGAAGATAGCAAGAGAGGAAGAAAAAGGGGGGAAAAACTACAAAACATCCATAAAATAATATGATGGCATTAGTGCTTACCTACCAATAAGTACTTTAAATGTAAATGGAGAGGGCGCCTGAGTGGCTCAGTTGTTAAGCATCCACCTTCTGCTCAGGTCATGATCCCAGGATCCTGGGACTGAGTCCCACATCAGGCTCTCATCTGACTCCCTGCTTGGCTCCCTGCTCCTCCCTCTCACACTTCCCCTGCTTGTGTTCCCTCTCTCTCTCACTGTCTCTTTCCATCAAATAAATAAATAAAATTTAAAAAATTGTAAATGGATTAAATTCTCCAATCAAAAGGAACAGAGAGGCTGAACGGCTAAAAAAACAAGATCTAGGTATATAATGCTTGTAACAGTTACATCAGCTTTAAGGACACATATAGGCTTCCAGTGAAAGGATGAAAAATGATATTCCACAAAAATGGTAACCAAAAGAAAGCAGTGGTAACTATTCTTATATCTAACAAAATAGACTTTAAGTCAAAAACTGTAACAAAAGACAAAAGAAGTTCATTATAGAATGATAAAGACATCAGTCTTCAAAGAGTATGTATCAATTTTAAACATGTATGTACCTAACATTAGAGCACCTAAATATATTAACTAACTATTATCAGATCTGGAGGAAGAAACAGACAATAATAGCAGGTTCCACTACTATTGTGAGGATCCCACCTCCAACAATGGACTGATCATCCAAACATAAAATTAATAAGGAAATAATGGATTTGAACTATACTTTAGACAAAATTGACCTCGCAGACACATACAGAACATTCCAAACAACAGCAGCAGAATACACATTCAAGTAGATGTGGAAGATTCTCCAGGACAGATAATATTTTAGGTCACAAGAAATGTCTTAGCAAATTTAGAAGATTGAAATCAGACCAAGTCTCTTTTCTGACCAAATGGTATGGAACTAGAACTAGGTAACAGGAGAAAAAAATGGAAAATCCACAAATATGTAGAAATAAAAAACCACACTCCTGAGCAAAAAATGGGCCAAAGAAAAAAAATCAAAAAGGAAATTAAAAAAAATCTTGAAACAAATGAAAATGGAAAACCAACATACCATAACATAGGGGATACAGAAAAGACAACTTCAGACAGAAGTTGATAGTGATAAATACTTATATTAAGAAATGAGACACTAAAATAAACAGTCTAAATTTATATTTTTATATTTTAAGGAAATGGAAAAGAACACACAAACTCCAAATAAGCGGAAGGAAGGAAATAAAAATACGAGCAAAAAGATGCAGTTTCCGTTTTGTCTTCTGCTTCATGATGTTTCCCACATGCTCTAAAATGTCTCTAAGTTGACTCCAACTTCAAAGCACTCAGCAAACAATGGCAAGATAGAGCTACCAGAAAGGGACACCTGATTTCCACACCAAATGTGGCAATGCTGTATTAGCTAGTAGAGCCACTTTCTGTGTTGCCAAACAGGCATATACAGCAACACAAATTGGAATAGAATGGAAACTGTCTCCTGTTGGCACATTCAACCCAAAGGAATGGAGAGATCACTAATCACCCCAGCTGGTATAATACTGAATTGCTTTAAAATCAACTCATAATTGATGATAAGTAAAAGTACTGTGGACCAATTAAAATACGGCATGACTGAAGAAATAAACTACATTTGAAACCTTAAAAACAATCAGAGATGAAAGAGAAAAAAGTACAACTGGTACCATAGAAATTCAAAGAATTGTAAGAGACTATTAGGAATAATTATATGCCAACAAATTGGACCACCTAGGAGAAATGAGTAAATTCCTAAAAACATACAATGTGTGGTTTTTTATTTCTACATATTTGTGGATTTTCCATTTTTTTCTCCTGTTACCTAGTTCTAGTTCCATACCATTTGGTCAGAAAAGAGACTTGGTCTGATTTCAATCTTCTAAATCTTCTAAATACAATCTATCAAGAAATTAAAAAATCTGAATATACTAATAATGAGTAAGAAGATTGAGCAAGCAACCAAAAATCTCCCAACAAAGAAAAGTTCAGTACCAAATGGCTTCAAGGCCAAATTCTAAAAAACATTAAAAAAAAAAAAGTTAATGCCAATCCTTTTCAAACTGTTCCAGAAAACTGAAGGGAACACTTCCAAATTCATTTTGCAAGACTAGCATTACCCTGCTACCAGAGCCAGATAAGGACACTATAAGAAAAGAAAACTACAAACCAATATCCTTGATGTATATATAGATGAAAAAATTCTCAACAAAATACTAGCAAACCAAATTAAACAGCAAATTAGGAGGATCATATACCATGATCAAGTGGGATTCATTCCTAGGATGCAAGGATGGTTCAATATATGTGATTAAATCTGATATATCACATTAATAGAACAAGATATAATAATCATACGATTATCTCAATAGATACTGAAGAAGTATTTGATAAAATTCAACATTTTTTCATGTTAAGATGTCTCAACCAAGTGGGTATTAAAAGGAATGTACCTCTACATAAGAGGCCAAATATGACAAGCCTACAGCTAATATATCCAATGGTAAAATGTTGAAAGCTTTTCCTCTTAAGATCAGGAAAAACACAAGAGAGCCCACTCTCCTTACTCCTATTAAACATAGTACTGGAACTCACAGACAGAACAATCAGGCAAGAAAAAGAAATAAAAAGCACCCAAATCAGAAAGGAAAAGTAAAACTGTCTTTGTTTGCAGATGATATAACCTTGTATATAAAAAATGCTAAAGACTTCACCAAAAAAATTGTTAGAACTAGTCAATAAATTCAGTAAAGCAGCAGGATACAAAAGAAACATAGAAAAATCAATTACATTTCTATACACTAATAATGAAACATCTGAAAAAGAAATTTTTAAAAGTCCATTCACAATAGCATCAAAAAAAATAAATAAAATACTTAGGAATAAAAAGGGAGGTGAAAGATTTGTACACTGAAAACTATGACTTTGATGAAAGAAGATATAAATAGAAAAATATTAATGTTCTTAAAGAAGTAGCATTGTAAGATATCCATACTATCCAAGCTATCTATAGATACAACACAATCCTTGCCATAATTCTAATGACATTTTTCAGAGATATAAAAAAAAATTCTAAAATTTGTATGGCAACAGAAAAGACACTGAATAGACAAAGCAATACTAAGAAAGAACAAAGTTGGAGGCATCACACTTCCTCATTTCAAACTCTATTACAAAGCTGTAGTATATAAAGCAATATGGCATGATATTAAAAAAACAGATTTACAGATCAATGGAACAGAATCAAGAGCTCAGAAATAAAGTCTTGCACATGCGGCCAACTAATATTTAACAAGGGAGCCAGGAATACTCAAGGGGGAAAGGATCATTCTCTTCAAGAAATGATGCTAGGAAAACTGGATAACTGTATGCAAAAGGATGAAACTGGACCCCTATCTTACCACCATTCATCCATTTTAACTCAAAATGGATTAAAAACTTAAATGAAAGACCTGAAACCATAAAACTCTAGAAGAAAACATAGGGAAAAACTTGACACTGGTCTTAGCAATGATTTTTATTTTTTTTTTATATAACAGCAAAAGCATAAGCAACAAAAGCAAAACCAACAACTGGGACTACATTAGATTAAAAGGCTTTTGCACAGCAATCAAAATGATCAACAGAATGAAAAGGCAATCTATTGAATGGGAGGAAATATTTGGAGACCATGTATCTGATAAGGGGTTAATACCAAGTATCTATAAAATACTCATATAACTCAGTAGCAAAAACTGAAATCTGAAAAAAAATCATCATCTGATCAAAAAAATACTAAAGGGCCCAAATACACATTTTTCCAAAGTCAATATATAAATGGCTAACATTTGCAAAGCTACATGCAAAATAATCAGTATCACTAATCATCAGGAAAATGGAAATGAAACCACAATGAGATACCGCCTCACACCTGTTGGAATAGTTGTCATCAAACAGACAAGAAATAACAAGTGCCAGTATGGATGTGGAGAAAAGGGAAACTTTTACACTGCTGGTAGGAATGTAAATTGATTCAGTCTCTATGGAAAACAGTATGGACATTCCTTACAAATTTTAAAATAGGACTACCATCTGATCTAGTAATCCTGGATCCAAAGGAAATAAAATCAGTATCTCCAAGAAATATCTGCACTTCCATGTTCAATGCATCATTATTTACAATACCCAAGGCATGGGAAAAACTTAGCTGTCTGCTGAAGGATGAATAGATAAAGAATATATGGTATAAATTGTGTGTGTGTGTGTGTCTTGGCATTGAGTGTACACACACACACACACACACACGCTGCTATATTATTCAGCCCTAACAAAGGCGGAAATCCTGCCATCTGCAACAATACACACAAACCTTGAGGGCATTATGTTAAATGATCTATAAGTCAGACAGAAAAAGACAAATGCTGTACAGTCTTATTTTTATGTGAAATAGAAAAATCACAAACTCACAGAAATGGGGAGTAGACTGTTATTGCCAAGGGCTGAGGGGTGGAGAAAATGGGGAGATACTGGTCAAAAGGTATAAACTTAATTTTCTAAGATGAATAAATTCTGGGGAATTTAATGTACAGCATAGTGAATATGGTTAACAATACTGTATTATATACTTGAAAATTTCAAAGAGTGTAGACCTTCAATTGTTCTCATTACAAAAAAATGGTAATTATGTGTTGAGATGGTTGTGTTAACTAATCTTTTAGTGGTAATCATCTCATAATACAGATATGTATAAACCATGTTGTACAACCCAACCTTATGTCATGTATCAGTCACATCCCAATAAAGTTAAAAAAACACTGGAATCAGACAACAAAGGGCAGTGACTCCCAGAGAAGAAATATAAATGATGACAGCCCTTCTACTGCCCCAGTTTACTGCCTTGAGAGATTCCTGACTAAAGAGAAGGAGAATTCAGGTGGAACCTGGTAAATGTTCTCAGGTGATAAACCCGTGTCTAAAAAACCGAGGCAGCTAGAGTTTGGATGACCAAAGTACCACAAAAGAGAGAGCTGAACAAGGAGAAAACTCCAGAGATATGCATAGTACTACTTGACAATCAGTGCATGTATGTAAAGAATCTGCTGAAGGCTGAGAAAATAATTCTCTCAAAGAATTAATGAAATCAGTGCCTGGCATTCATTCAAGGTTGGGACCAGTTCCTGATCTTACCAGCTAAACTGGAAAACTTCATAGTTCATGGGGCATTGGGTATAATGTTCAGAGAATCTGGTATCAGTTGGTGGGGGAATTAGCCACAGATTAAACATTACTTGGGTCCTGCCTAACATTTCTTAGAATATCCCAAAGGATCAAACTATTACCAAGTAACTCAACTGCAACCCAGAACAAAGTTTAAGACTATTTGGAAAAACACAAATGTATCTAGTAAGCAACAAGGCAAAGGTAATAATCTCTGAAATCCAACAAAAAATTACCAGACATGCAAAGAAACAGGAAAATATAATCCATAATAAGCGGGGAAATCAATCAAGCAAAACTGACATAGATGTTAAAACTAGCAGATAAGGAACAGTTGTTATCACATTTCATCTGTTCAAAAGTTAAACAGAGAGAAAGAGGATATAAAAAACATACTATATGGACATTGGGGAAGGTATGTGCTATGGTGAGTGCTGTGAAGTGTAAACCTGGCAATTCACAGACCTGTATCGCTGGGGCTAATAATACATTATATGTTAATAATAAAAAAAAATACTAAATGTAAAAAAAGATCCAAGTTGAACTTTGGGAAACGAAAATTACAATACCTAAACTGAAAAATACAACCAATGGGATTTATTGCAAATTATATATTGTAGCTTCTACCTTAAGGACCTAAGAAAAAAGAGCAAATGAAAACTGAATTAAGTAGAAAAGGGGAAATAATAAAGATCAGAGAGGAAATCAATGAAATGGAAATAAGAAAAGAATAAGAGAAAAATAATGAAACTAAAAGCTGGTTCTTTAGAAAAAATTGAAAATGCAAAAACCTAAAATAGCCTAAACAAATCTGAACAAGACTAAGAAAACTGAAAGACTAACACCATCTGATATTAAGATCTACCATAAAGCTACAATAATCAAGTGATTTGCTAGAAATAAAGACAGACAAAGGGTTTTATGAAACAAGATGAGTCCAGGAAGAGGTTTCCACGTACATGTAAAGCTGATTTTTCAAAGTCACAAAGGCAATCTACCTGAAAAAGGATAGCTTTTACAACAATCAAACTTCTGTAAGAAAATAAGAAATTACCTTTGTGATCCTCAGGCAAAATTTTCTTAGATATGACACAAAAGCAAGATTTGTAAAAGAAAAAAATGGATAAATTAGACTTCACTGAAATTAAAAACTCTTCTTTTAGAAAAACATTGGTAAAATAATGAAAAAACAAAACAAAGACTTAGAAGATAATATTTGCAAATATTTGCAAATCCCATATCTGTTAAAGAACTTGTATCTAGAATATATCCAGGATCTAATCATCAGAAAACAACTCCCCACAAAAATGGACAAAAAGATTCTAATAGCCACTTCACTAAAAAAGATGCAAAAATAGCAAATAAGCATATTAAAAGATGTTAAACATCCTTAGTCATTAGGAAATGCAAGAAGGGTAGAATGTGTGGCTGTCCTGGTTCCTGCTTAGAGCTGACATTGTAAATTTTCCTGCAGATGATTTTCCTGCAGATGATCCTCATTCCTTATTTAAAGTGCCTTTATAAATGCCTAGACTCTTAACTATATAGGGAACAAACTGACGGTTACCAGAGGGGAGCGGGGTGGAGGATGGGTGAAGTAGGTGATGGGGATTAAGAAGTGCACTTATTCTGGAACACTGAAAAGAAATTAAAAAAAAAAAAAGAAGTGCACTTAACCATGAGGAGCAATGGGTATTGTATTTAAGTGTTGAATCACTAAATTCTCCTAAAACTAATATTACACTGTATGTTAACTAACTGGAATTTAATAAAAACTTGGGGGGGGGGGAGTAAAAATTCCTACAGGTTAGGTTTTTCTGAGATTTGTTGTATACTTCAAAGGTTGCAAATTCTCCTGAATAAAACATTTGACAAAAATATTTATTAAAGCATGAAGTTGCCCTACTAATACCCAAACATAAGCCTCAGTCTTCAAGGAATTCAGTGGATCTATCCAAAAATATGAAAACCAGTAAATTATTACTTTCTAGTCAGAATATTAAAAAAACAGTGAATCTGTAGCCTAAGTGGAATGATTATAGAGCATTCTCAGAAAAATTAACTTGTATCATCAGAAATATATTTAATAATTGATTTAAACAAGTTGCCTTTCTTAAACACTTAAAACAATTATGCCTTGAATGTTGGAACAATAAAGATCTTAAGAAAAAGAATGTAGGCACAAATAAGCAGTATTAGGAATGAAAGGAGAATTATAAACACAGATTAGGAATGTCAAAATTCATCACAAAATACTATAAACATATTCAGAAGAAATTAAATTACCAAATAGATTAAAAAAGAAACAAATTGAATCATTTGCCAAAAATCTATTGAATTTAAAAAAACTCTAGGTCCAGGCATTTTTATTTATTCATTTATTTTTTTAAATTTATGTATTTATTTGACAGAGAGATAGAGAGACAGCACACGTAGGCAGAGCGGTAGGCAGAGGGAGAGGGAGAAGCAGGCTCTCCACTGAGCAGGGAGCTTGATACAGGGCTGGAAACCAGGACCCTGGGATCATGACCTGAGCCAAAGGCAGCCGCTAAACCAACTAAACCACCCAGGGGCCCCTCATTTATTTTTTTTAAAAGATGTTATTTATTTATTTATGAGAGACAGAGAGCAGAAACAGAGGGAGAAGCAGGTTCCCCACAAAGCATGGAGCCTGATGCAGGACTTGATCCCAGGATGCTGGGATCACAACCTAAGCCAAAGGCAGCTGCTTAACCTACTGAGCCACCCAGGCACCCCTAGGCATTTTTAGATATGAGTTTTAAAAAAACTTCATAAAACAATTATCTGAATTGAAGTTTTCTATGGATTATATTAAGAGAGGATCCTCTAAAATTCCATTCCTGAGATTAGTAGAAGGTTGATATAAAAGGAGTATAAAGATCAAGAAAACGAAAATTAAAAAAGCCAATTCAATTTAAAATTTATTTTCAAAATCTGAAGTGATATATTAACAAATACAGCAATGTATTTAAAATTACATCATGACTACCCATACTTTATCTAAGACTAACAGATTGATGATTAGAAAAGCTATTCATGTAAATTCATTGCATTAACAAATTAAAGGAAATAAAATCATTTGACAAATTTTAAAATTTACTCAATATAAAATTCTTTTTGTTATGTTAGTCACCATACAGTACATCATTAGTTTTTGATGTAGTGTGCCATGATTCATTATTTGTGTATAACACTGAGTGCTCATTACAACACATGGCGTCTTTAATACCCATCATTATAAAATTCTTAACAAGGAAAATTGATAAGGTGTATCTATCATAAATTCAAAGTAAATATCAGATTCCATGGATCAAATAATCAAAAGTATACCTTTTAAAGTTAAGAATAAAAGAAGGAATGTCTGCCCTTCACCACTTCTGTTCACCACTATACTTAAGTCTTAGCCAAGGTAATAAGGAAGACAAGTAGAGAAAAGGAAGAAACTGGTGTTATTCACAGATGATATGACCTTTAATGCAGAAAATCCAAAATAATCTACAAATTAATAAATACTAAAAGAGTTTAGGGGAATTGCTAGATACAATATTAAGGTATAAAAATTATTTAGGGTGCTTGGGTGGCTCAGTCATTAAGCATCTGCCTTCCGCTCAGGTCATGATCTCAGGGTCCTGGGATCAAGCCCTGCATTGATCTCTCTGCTCAGCAGGAAGCCTGATTCCCTCTCCCAGTCTCCCTGCTTGTATTCCCTCTCTCACTGTCTCTTCTCTGTCAAATAAATAAAAAAAAACTTAAAAAAAATTAGTCTAATGCTCCTAGACAACAATAAGCACAAATTACAAAATGTATCTTTTAAAAATATCACCTTTAAAATAGTAACTATACAAAACAATCAAGTACTAAGGAATAAATCTAACAAAAGATAACATGATTTGTATGGGGGGAAAACCCACATATTTTCTGAAGAACTAATTGCTCCCCAAATTGATCTAATATTAGATGCAATTCTAATAAAAAATTACCAAAAAAATTTAATTGAATTTGACAAAGTGATGCTAAAATTCATATGAAAAACCAAACGCCTCAAATAGACTAGATAATTCTGCAAAATAATAATTAAAACATTAAAACAGTGTGGCATAAGATCAGATAAACAGACTAATCAAACAGAATAAAGTACCTATGAAATAGATTCCAGTATGTATGACAGAGGTATCATTCTAAATTACTGGGGAAAAGATAAATTATTCAATAAATGATCGCTGAGATATCTGGTTTCCTACTCGTAAAATGTGAAAAATAATCTGACAATTAAAACTTTAAAACTTTAGAAGAAATTTAACATTATTCAAGATCCCGGGAAAGAAGATTTATTTTAAATAAGATTTTAAAAGTCCAGGAGCACCTGGGTGGCTCATTGGTTAAGCATCTGCCTTCGGTTCAGGTTCAGGTCATGATCCCACAGTTCTGAGATGAGCCCCACCTGGGAAAACCCCTGCTCAGAGGGAAGTCAGCTTCTCCCTCTCCCTCTGCCTCTGCCACTCCCACCCCCTCATGCATACACAAGAACTCACTCTCTCTCTCTCTCTCTCTAATAAATACAATCTTTAAAAAAACCCAAGATTTTAAAAGTCCAAACCATGAAAGATTGATAAATCTGTCCTGAATAGGAATTTCTATGCACTACAGTTTGAATGCAAGTTATAGATGTACAGAAGAGAGTGGAAAATACCTGATCATTACCTAGATTATGTAAAGAAAAAAATCTAATAGAAAAATGTGCAAAGTATATGAACTAGCAATTCATAGAAAAGGACTTTACTGAATAATAATCCTGAGAAATGACCAACTCTAAAATTTTACTAACTAGGATATTCAAATTAAAACAGAGATACCATTTCTCACCTATTAGACTGATATCCAAAAAGTGTGATACTGAATGCTGGTGAGGATATAGGGCAGTATTTGGAACTACTCTATTAGTTTCCTAGAGCTGCCATAACAAAATACCATATACTGGTGGCTTAAACAATAGAAACTTGCTTTCCCAAAGTTATGAAGGTTAAAAGTGCAAAATCAAGGTTTGGTTTCTTCTAAGGCCTTTCTCTTTGGCTTGTAGAAAGCTACCTTCTCATGTGTGTTCACATGTTCTTCTGTGTGATTGACTTCCTGATTTCTCTTTCGTGTATCCAAGTATCCTCTTTTTATAAGGACACCAGTTAGATTGTTTTAGGGACATTCCTAATGGCTTCATTTTAACTAATAACTTCTTTAAAAGCCCTACTCCAAATATAATCACATTCTGAGCTACTAGGGGAATAGGGCTTCAACATATAAATCTGAGGGGCAGGGGAGACACATATAATAAAGGTAGAGAGATAAAAGTAGAATAATCCATTTATAAAATAACCATGAAATTACTTCAAAGTCAAGGATGCCCATATATTAAGATACAGCATATGTCCTTCCAGGTAATCACCCTAGAGAGACTTTGGCACATGAACACAACGAGATACTTTCTATCATCAATAGAGTAATGGGTATATCTCCAAGTATGACTTAAGCAAAATCCTGCACAAGTATCACAATGTTGAATGAAAGAAGTCACAGAATACATACATATGTATTATGAAACATTCATATAAATCTTTAAAACATAAAACAACATGCTTTCATACATATATACTTACACAATATAAGAATAAAAGTATGGACAGAAGGTATATATGACAGAATAGTGATTACCTCTGGGAAGGGAAGAATGAAAATGGGATTGAGGAAGGGTGTAATATCTGTATTTTTTCTAACAATCTGAAGCAAAATGTCAACACTTCTTCAAAGGGAGCAACAGGGACATGGAATTACATTATTTTCTGAGCTTCATGTATGTATTACAAATACTCTTTAATTAAATGCAGAGACATCCCTTAATGAAAAAACTAAATAAAAATTGGGTAGATGCTCATCATTAATGCTATTTAACTCTCAACTTCTGACATCATGCAGTATTGCATATTAGAATACTGCTATAAAAATATCAAGTGGAATGTCTTTTATTTAAAAGAGATTAACCAACTTAGTTATTCATCATCTACCAAAACTTCGGTCATTGCTATATGGGACAAGAGCTCCTAAGATAAAAAGAATTAAAAACAAAAAAAGAAAGAACACAGTCTATAAAGAGAATCTATAATAGTGGTACCCTATCAATAAAACCACTAAGACTAACATAAATTTGGACCATTTATAAGTATGAGCAAAACTGGCTGAAAATTGGCATTATACTCAATAACGCATAGATGCTCAATATTTTTTCTACTAAAATATCTCCAGCAAAAGCACACAAAAATAATTACATTTATTCAAATGTCAAGCTTTGCCAAGGGTCTGTTCAAATTAAATGGAAGAGCCAGGCCTTGTCTCTATGGAAAGAAAACACCATTTTCTTCAAACAAACTGCTTATCATTATACCTATCCATTTACCTAATGTGCAGAAATTAGAAATGGAACCCAAGAAGAAGTAGAAGGTCAAGCAACCACATCAGTTTTAATGGAATAATCACATGGGATAATCTGTATATAAATTCAGCTCTGTGATACTATAATATCAACATTAAATAGAGGTCTCAGGCTCAATTCTCCAAGGAAATCTGTGACCAAGTTTATTTTGACAAGTGAAATAGAAAGTGTAAATTAGACCATTCTTTCATCATCCAACAGCCTAAAACACAACAATCTAGACTGATAGTTGTCCCTGCTCACTTCAAATGTGACAACAGTACTCCTGTTAAAAGAAGGCATTTTGGACAAAACATACAAATTAAGGTAATGAGTGATTGTTTTAAAAATTGAAGGTTTTACCTCCAGATTTTTTTTGACAAAAGTCTAATTGCTTATTTGTTTATTCACTGTGCTGCAATTTTTCTTAAATTTTATTTAAAGTTTCTTTGAATATACCTACATGAATAGAGGTTTATTTCTTTTTTAAGGTACAAGATTATACACAACGAATAACAAGTCCAGTCCCCATGGACCCTCAGGAGAGACAATAACTGTTGGCAGTGTCTTAGGCATTTTCTAAAAATGTCACACACACACACACACACACACACACACACACAGAGCTATAAAACATTCATTTTACAGAAACTTAACCTATTTAACCCATCCTCTAATGATGGTGATTTTGGTTGTTTCTATAACCACATATTTAAGGTAAAAGCCTGTTTCTCCTCTCTGCTACGTTCAAATCTGTGAGGGCACTATTTTATATCTAGCATCTAACACATTCTCTGACACACCATAATTACTTCATAAATATTTTTTGAATAAATGAGCTAACAAACAAATCACTATTTATCAGAGCCAAGGGGAAAAGAAGAAGGTGGTAAAGGAAGGGGAAAGCTCTGTTTGTACTGAGCTATAGTGAGAAGTGAAAGATCAGTGAAGTGAAAATAGAGCACTTGTGAAATTGAAATATGAGTAAATGGAAAATCCAACTGCTTTTTCAAAAATGCAATTGCCGCATTTGCTACATTTCTTTGTTTTTCCAAATTCATGTTTTTCATTAAGAATGATACTTTTAATCCAAGAAAATGCTCAAAATATAAATTGTTGTAAAAAATTTGCATATTTTATTCTAGGGTTTTTTTTTGTTGTTGTTAAAATAAGTCTCCAAATCCTGGCCTTATTAATAAGTTATTCTACTGTTAACATCTACTGTTTTCTGAGAAATTCCTACATTCCAACATTCTCAAAAACAACAGCTAATTTTCTTCATATACTCAAAGGGCAAGAATCTTTGGTGAGAATATCATCTGGGCTGAGGCTTTACAGACTACTGAATTTTTGTCAAAGCTTATATACTAAGTAGATCTGTAAAACTATTATTAGAAATCTCTTCTAGTTACAAATTAAGAAAGTAGTGAATGGCTTTATTAAGAAATGGCAAGACCTTGGTTGCCTGCCAAATCGTGCTATTACGGATCTTTTAGATGCAAAGTTTGAAGGTAGAATAAAATGGTAGCACTACACCAATTACTAGTTTACTAAGCGAAGCAGAACCCCTAGAACAAAATGTTGAAAAGAGACTTGGAAACCTTGCAAACCACAGAGTATCTCTGGATGTCCAGCCCAGAAATATATCCTCAAATTCTTCTAAACATAGACTTCCTACAAGATAGTGGGTCAGGCCTTCATATGACATGGGCCCAAATTTGAGAAGCTTGCTTACAACCCCGCACCAGCCATTCCCTAGTATGAGTAAGAATTTAGAACATTTCAGAAAATACTCATACCAAACTAAGAATATACTAAAGTAAATAAAATTAGGGGAACCTGGGTGGCTCAATCAGCTAAGTGTCTGCCTTCAGCTCAGGTCATGATCCCAGGGTCCTGGATGGAGACCCATTTTGTCTGGCTGTCTGCTCAATGGGGAGCCTAATGCTCCATTCTCCCTCTGCCTGCCACTTCCCCTGCTTGTGCTGTCAAATAAATAAATAAAATCTTAAAATAAAAATAAGAAATTAAATAAAATTACATTTGGAAAATAAATTTCTAAAAGTGCACTTTTTGTCTCCTTTCAGGCATACCCTCAATTTTTAAAAAAATGCTTAAAAGAAATGCTGTTGAGAGCATGCATGGAAAGGAGGAAACAGCGTTTTCTCAATGAGTTTAGGTTTTCTTTTTTCCTGTCTTCCTCCAATTTCTTTTTATAAAGATGATTTTCTTATTTATATGCCTGATATTAGAGTGGGCAGCATATTCTGAAATCATGTTCTCTGTTTACTAGTGCTGATGACTGATTGTGTTTTTGGTTATTTCTCATTTACAAGGTGAAAAACGGCTCAAGCAAAAATTTAGTTTTATGTTCTGGGTCTTGTAAAAAATTGCAAACAACAGTTTATTCTTTGAAATAAATAAATGTATTATTATGGAAACATAACATTATTTTCTTTCACAATTCAATGATGACAATAAACTAAGAAATGAGGATAAGACTTCTACCAAACAAAAACACTAAAAGCTAAATTAGACTAGATTAATAGTTAATTAATTATTAATTAATTAATACATATACTCTCTTCTCCCCAAAAAGTATAGTGATATATATATAACTATATATATACACACACATACACACACACACACACACACACACACACATATCTAAAAGTAGAAACATGTACTTTTATATTCATAATAGAATGCTTTGAAACTAAACAAACTGGCAGATTGCTATGACTATAATGTTTCCCATGTAAGGATAGGGCACATTAGTCTGTCTGAATGCTCATCACCAAACTGCTTATTTCTTTTCCTTTTTTTTTAAAGATTTTATTTATTTATTTGACAGAGAGAGATCACAAGTAGGCAGAGAGGCAGGCAGAGAGAGGGGAGGAAGCAGGCTCCCTGCTGAGCAGAGAACCTGACCTGGGGCTTGATCCCAGGACCCTGGGATCATGACCCGAGCCCAAGGCAGAGGCTTTAACCCACTGAGCCACCCAGGTGCCCCCCAAACTGCTTATTTCTAAATGACTCAAATTAGCAAAACAAATTTTTAAAAAAATTTATTTCCTACTCTTGTTTGTTCTAACATGAATAATGCAAATGACAATATAGTTATAACAGCATTATCATATACATTACTCCCATTATCTTCAAGGCACTGTGTTTACCATTTAACAACTATTTCATTTACAACTCACAATAATCACGAAAAAGGAGGTATTCTTATAGACAAGGAAATGGAAGTTCAGAGAGGTTAAGCACTTTGTTCGAAGTTCCAAAGGTAATAAGCAGTGCAGCCAGCATTGGGAGTCCAGGTTTTTATTATTCTTCCTTTCTCTTAGTTAACAGAATAAAATAAAACCTTTTAGGAACAAATTTACTATGAGGTGGCCTGAGTTGTAAATATCTGACTCAATGTTACCCTGATTTAGTTATCCATACTGGTCAGTGATCTAGAGCCAAATATCCTCAGCTGTTTTAAAATAGGTATAAAGAGTTTCCAGGCCTCCAAAGAAAACCTGTTACATGATTATTCCCTTTATCCCAAGCCAAAGTACTCTGGGATATACATCATTCTAGTAAGGATGGGTAAATTAGATGAATTAATTATTACCATCACTGTAAAAATCATTTAAATCAATGCCTTTTCAACCCCTGGTTAGGTACACTATGGTGGTTTTATTTATTTTTATATCACAGTAATCTTTTTTTTATCGGTTTCGTATAATATCTAGTGCTCATTACATCATGTGCCTTCCTTAATGGCCATCCCCCAGTTACCCCATCCACCCCAATCTCTTCCCCTCCAACAACCCTCAGTTTGTTTCCTATTAAGAGTCTCTTATGCCTTTTCTACCTCTCTGAGGACTTCCCATTCTGTTTTCTCTCCTTTCCTCTAAGGTCCTCTGCCCTGTTTCTTAAGTTCTACATATGGTTAGGTGCATTATGGTGGTTTTAGAGTAAGACAGACCCTGATCAGGGTCCTACTAGCTGTGTGACTCTGAAGGTATTTAACCTAAGCCCATTTTCTTTACCTGTACCATGAAAATAACAGTACCACAAACTGTGATCATGTCTTACTTTTCCATGTGTACCTGTAAAATTTTTCCATTTTCAAAGTAATTTACCATATTCAAAGTAAAGCCTTTAAGAGAAAAAACAAACAAACAAAAACAATAGTACCACAAAGATTCATTTTCAGTGCATATTATAATAGTCAAATAGACATAGGAGAGTTCAAAATAAGTCCCTATCTAAATATTTTTGAAATGTGGCTAGTGAAATTGTAGTTTATTAAATCCATTCATGTTAATGATACTCTGACACTTAATGAGAGATTTAAAGATTATTATTAATAAACATTGTAAATATAACATGCTAAATGTCATTAACAAAGATTAGTCTAATTTATATTTTAAGAATTCACATTTAAAAGCAATTTTTCATTTTATTTTCTAATTTTTTTTAAAAAAGATTTTATTTATTTGAGAGAGAGAAAACATGAGTGGGGGGCGGGGGCAGAGGGAGAAGTAGACTCCCCACTGAATGCAGAACCTGATTGGGGGTGGGGGCAACACAGGTGAATCCCAGCACACTAAGATCATGACCTGAAACAAAGTCAGACACTCAACCACCTGAGCCACCCAGGCACCCCTCTAATTACTTTTATTATTTTTTTAAGATTTTATTTACTTATTTGACAGAGAGGAACAAAAGCAGGGGAGGGGCAGAGGCAGAGGGAGAAGCAGGCTGTCTGCTGAGCAAGGGGCCCAAAGGGGGGGCTCAATCCCAGGACCCTGAGATCATGACCTGAGCTGAAGACAGATGCTTAGCCGACTGAGCCACCCAGGTGCCCCTCAAGATTTCTTAGAAGTCAAACTGGCACTGTAAAATTCATTATAAAAGTGTGTTTTAGAAAAGCTCATCATCTCACAACTATTTTGTTTTAATGTAACATTGCTTTACATAGATATTAGGCAGCCAAGTTTAGTCTGTATCTTTACTCTGTGAAATACATAATCTATAGTGTTCATGATAAAAATTTGAACATTTCAAAAACAAAAAAAAGTCTGGTTTGTTTGCTAAAAGAACAATTATCTCTCTTTCAAAATAAAGGTAGCAGTAGATTCCCCACTTAAGTTCAAGATTCTTTATTTAAAATAGTGGACATTTTATGATAATTGTCTTTCTCTGATTGACTTATTTTGCATAGCATAATACCCTCTAGTTCCATCCCCAGCATGGTGGGGGGTCATGGTGGGTAGGGAAGGAAAAAAAATGAAACGTGATGGGACCGGGAAGGGAGACAAACCATAAGAGACTAAATCTCAGGAAACAAACTGAAGGTTGCTGGGGGGTGGGGGTGGGGGGATAGGGTGGCTGGGTTTTGGACACTGGGGAGGGTATGTGCTATGGTGACTGCTGTGAGTTGTGTAAGACTAATGATTCACAGACATGTACCCTTGAAGCAAATAACACATTATGTGTTAATTAAAAAAGTAATAAAATAAAATAGTGGATATTTTCCTTACTCTACTTTTTCACTTAAAAAAGGTAAATATAAGGTCTATAGCATTGGCACATACAAAAGGAGTGGAATGCAGGTGACTGTTTTACAGTGATTCAAGGAAATGATTCAAGAAAAATACATGGTAAAACGCAACAAGCAATGCAGGATTAGGTTGGAAAACCTATGGAATTATGGTGGGGATTATAAACACTACTGAAGCCTGGAAGGACTGATCAATTGCCTGAACTAATTGCAAGAAACTATACTGGATCCATCATATGTGAATAAAATGGTTAAGGAACTACCAAAATACCATGTACAGAACGTACTCTTTAGAGACTATGGTCTCACAATGGGACTGCCAAGATTCTGGAATCCCAGACTGAACACTCCATTTGTTTAAGCCAATTAATTCCTCTGCTTTATGACATAACCTACAGGTGGTCTCCATTAACTAATAGCCTTAATATGGGCTCAGAATGCTTCACACAACTTTAATCACTTCATGTATTTGGTCTTCAACCCAACTCAATTTTACTGAATAAACATATACTGTGGCCTTTAATTGTACCTGACACTGGAACAATTACTGGGGGATACACGATAGGTAAAACACATATCCAACCCTTACCCTATCTTTAAAAAGCTCCCAGTTTAGTAGGGAAGGGCCGGGGAGAAAAGCGCAATAGCAAATTTGTGTCTAGGTAGCAAAGAGGAGAAAGTGATTAAGACTGTGGAGTAACTAGACAGACTGAGGAGAGACAAAGGTGGCTATACAGAAAGGAAAATGCATAAGCTTTGTGTTACAGGATAAACTAAACCTAGGCTGAAGGGAATGGAAACCATTCTACAGTCAGAAAGAACAACATGTGCAAAGGATTGGTGGTGTAAAATGGAATGGCAGGGAAGTTCAGTGCTACTGATTTTATAGTGGAAGTGGTGGAAAATTAAAGCAAAAGATTGGTAAGAGCCAGATCATAAAGACCTCTTATTCCATTCAAAGACGGTAAAATGTTTATGACCTTATGTAACGGAGAGCCACTGAAGGGTTTCAAACAAGTTGTGGCAAAATAATATTGTCAGGAGCATTCAAGTCAGCTGAATTACAGAGAATAGAAGACAGCAAGGGAGACAAATCAGCCACTATAGAGTTAGAACTAGGGAACAGTAATTATGGCAAGAGATGTTGAGGAGTTTGATGGTATACTACTAGACAGGAAGAATCTGGGAAAAGAGTCTCTTTCTGCTCAACTTCCATAACAAGTCCAGAGTAAAATTATCAAAAATAATAGAAGTGAAGAGAAATAATGATCAAGAAATAAAAGGAAAGAGCTGAGATCAGGAGATTCCCTCTCTGATCAATTTAGAGATTTGTACTCCTAAATGAATCAAAGATACTACCTTTAAGTAACAGTTGATGGAATCTTATACAAAAAATATAGGAAAGAAGATGGGGTGCCTGGGTAACTCAGTGGGTTAAAGCCTCTGCCTTCTGCCCTGTTGAGCAGAGAGCCTGATGTGGGGCTCGATCCCAGGACCCTGGGATCATGACCTGAGCCGAAGGCAGAGGCTTTAACCCACTGAGCTACACAGGCATACCATATTACTTTTTTTTTTTTAAGATTTTATTTATGTATTTGACAGAGAGAGACAGTTAGAGAGGGAACACAAGCAGTGGGAGTGGGAGAGGGAGAAGCAGGTTCCCCTGTTGAGCAGGAAGCCAGGAAGCCAGATTCGGGGCACAATGCCAGGACCTCGGGATCATGACCTGGGCTGAAGGCAGAGGCTTAATGACTGAGCCACCCAGGTGCCTCCGAATATTATTTTTAAGAGCAATAAAAGGTATCCTAAAACTACTCAATGGAAATTTTATGTTTTTTGATTTCTCATTATTCCTATTCAGTTAAAAAGGAATACAATTTGTGGAACATGATTGACTTGCATTTGAACAACAAAAAGCACTTTATAAACAATAACCATCTTATCATTCCTAAGGAATTCTGGAAGACTCAGTGAAGATATGCTACAGCATCATGTGCAAGGTAATATAACTGTAAATTTTATTTGTTACTTGAAAATAAAGGAAGGAAGGCCAGGAGAGAAGAAGGGAGAAGAAGAAGGAAGAGAGGGAGGGCAAAAGACCCAATATATCCACAAATAATAATTCTCCACTTGGAGAGCAGCTACCTTGTCTTACTCAATGCTATGAACATGGCATGTCCCAGCCCAAGTGCTGGCACATAGTAAGTGCTCAGGAAATACCTATCAAATGACTGATGCATTAAAGAATGACCAGAGATAGTTTCCTAACAAGTAAAAAAGAGAGTAATATTTTCCATAAAAGATAGAAATACATAAAATGCATTGTTCCCTATGCTGACAACCCACTCAGTTTCAAACAAAGTTGCAATAAATCAACTGATAGCAGATCCATACAGATTATTTTAGGGGAAAAGGTGACTGAGTAAGCCTGAAAACTTTAAGAGGTTATATCCTGGAGGAGAAACTGCCCTATGACAAACTGAAATGTCCACTAGTATCATTATTAGATAGAATTAGACTATTTGCATGAAAGAATGACATTCCTTAAATGGAAGCCCGTCTTCTGATAAAATCCTCTTTTGCTTTCCACCAAAGGCTGAGGTTTGAACAATATTTAGTATCTTTTATAATGAAGGAAGACTTCACCACTTATGAATTTTCATTCTTTAAGAGACCACAGTTACATCTCCTATAAAAAGCCAATGCTTGAATAAAGGAAAAGAATAGGTCATAGGTCATTCCCTCTCCTTGCAACAAACATGCTCATGCTTTTGTGCATGAATTACAAATGTATACTTGTATTTCAAGTCACACTCAAAATCATTTTTTGTGAACTACTTTCTAGCAGAGAAATAATTATGATACAAAATCCAAGTAAAATATTCTCATATATAACCATAGGCATTCGGTGCCTGTTTTTAAAATGGAGCTGGCAAAAAACCAATTGCACATACGGCTGCAAATGCACAAAGATGTAGAAAAGCCTTCATAATTAATCCCTGTGTTAACAAGCAACTAGAAACTTCCTGAAGAACTAGGAGGTGAGATCTAGAAGCAATGACCTTTTGTTTATTTCCAGTTTAAAAATTTATATTACCTTGTAATAAATTTTACACCCTTTTACTCACAACCAAGTTATGCAAGGAACTGTTATAATCAATCTGTGACTTGCCTACAGTGTTAACCATATCAGTAAAGTAAGCTGCTACTAGATTATACATCTCTCTCTCTTTCTCTCTCTCTCTCTCTCTCACTCACACACACACACACACACACACACACCACAGAAGCCTACTTTCAGTGTACATTTCCCTTGGTTAATGTATCAGAATTGTTTAAAGGAAAGACAACAATCAATTTTCAGCTAAGATATTAAAGACGGGACCCACTCATAAAGCCTCTAGCCTCAAACTACACTATCCTAGAGATTAAGACCAAGATAAAGATTCTCCTCAGCCTCCCCTCAAGTCACAAATGAAAAAACTGATTATTGGTTTACAAAACCACAATCATAATAGCATTACCTAACCTTTAATAACTTAACTTCATTTAATCCAATCATATCAAGCTGCTTTGCCAATGCTAATTAAGCTATACAAAACCTCAGTGAGGTAAGCATTAAACAACTGAAGGTTAATCCTTTCCAAGAAAGACTTGGATTTTACTTATATTTCATCTTGCTGCCTGGCCAAGGCATAATGCAGTTGTCAGAACAAGGAAGTTCAAGTTCAAATAAAGAATGTATTATAAGCTCTCAGAAGTAGAATTTTATGTTCCTTTCATGTTCTTAAATACTTAAGTCTAAACCTGAACTAAATACCTTTTTTTTTTTTTTTTTTGCTTTTCATTGAAAACAGTTAACGAATGATGGGCCAAGAGAAAGCCATATAGACCATTAATAGCAAGTTCATAGGTAAATTTGAGTCTTTATATTGAAATGGGAACTTATAAAACTACTCACTCCATATTTACTTAACTAACAAATGTATTTATATAACAATTCTTATGAAGAAACATTTTCCCCAAAAGACTGGGCTTTGTTTCCAAAGTATCAACAAAGTACTTTGTTTTCTTCCATCATTGCACAGCACTCTGTTATATATATATATGTACATGTGTGTTTTAACAAAATGTAGATAAAAAACCCAAACTTCAGGATATAACATTTACCCAAGTAAATACTGAAATGCTTCTGTTTGTTTTTCCCCTACAATGAAATGACGAATGTGTAAAATTACCCAAAATACAGCACTAACACCACTTTTCCCCACGGAGATTTTTATCAAGACAGATGGAGTGACAGAAGGAGGTGAAAGAACATTACTATCATTTGCCCTCAGGCATATAATTCCAGTCTGAAGTATAAAAGCTATTTCTAACAAATCCCAGTAGCCTCGTAAAACATTGTTTTAAGTAGGATTTTGCTGAGGTACTGAACCCGAGTAGTGTCTTGAAACCTTTTGTCTGGAGTTAAGAATCACAGGTTTTTACTGTGTTCCTACTTCACAAAAGAACTGCAGATCTTCCACATACTTAAATGTCTTTTAGACACTAATCCACTGGCAGGAAACGCATGAATGACACATTAGGTTCCATCATCCTGCCATCCAGGCAATCAACCCCTTTTCCGTTATTATTTCTCACTGTTTGCTAAAGGCAGAAAGAGAAAGAAACCTCTCAAAGGACTTTCCCCATAGTATCTATTCTTTGGCCCCATGATGCAAAGATGTAAAAATAATTCTGCAGGTTAAGTGGAGATGTTCAGCTTCCGGCAAAAGCATAATCTCTACTCCTTTCCTTTTTTTTTTTTCTTTAATCCCATATGACAAACGAACTGGTTATTCTGGTTTGAAAACAGATTCACTGCAAAGTCATTTCTAATTACAAAGACTTAGAATTAATGTTTTTTATGTCTTTTAAGAAAGATTTTATTTATTTATTTGAGAGAGACACAAAAACAGAGAGGGAGGAGGATGGAGAGAGACAAAGAGAGAGCATGAGCAGGGGGAGGGGCAGAGGGACAGGGAGAAGCAAACTCCCCACTCAGAGTGGAGTCTCCTGCAAAGCTCAATCCCAGGACCCTGAGAGCATGAACTGAGTGAAGTCAGATGCTTAACTGAGTGAGCTACCCAGGTGTCCCAGTGTTTTTCTTTATAAGTGGATATTAAAATATTAAATTATCTGCCCATAAACTCATGATCAATAAGTGATTCTTATTTTTGTACAGTTATAAACACAAAAATTTGAATTATGAGAACAAAATCAAGGAGGCAGAGCTCTGAACACATAGCTAGGAGACTATTCCAACAGGTGAGGTGATCCATTGATATGCCATATATTTGTCTCTTTCCTCACAGATAGGGAGGATATCTTTGAAAGGATGCATAAGATTGTAATACAGGCAACTGCTTATGGGAAGAGGAAATGAAGGGTTGAAGAATGGGTTAGTGGGGAAAATTATTTGCCTCTGTATACCCTTTTGTACCATTTGAATGTTTTCCCATGTCTATGGATCACCTTTTAAAAAATTAGAATTGCCAGTTGTTTCAAAAAATTATTAAAGTAAATTACATATATCTTAATTACTGTGAGAGGAAGGGAAAGAAAATGAGAAAAGAGGTCTTCATACTGAATGAGCAAAGGGGAACGACTTTTTTAAAAATATATTTTATTTATTTGAAAGAAAGTGAAAGAGCGCAAGTGCGAGCATGAACCAGGGGAGGTGCGGAGAAGCAGACGCTCCGCTGAGCAGGGAGCCAGAATCTGGGCTTGATCCCAGGACCCTGGGATCATGATCTGAACGGAAGGGAGAGGCTTAACTGATTGAGCCACCCAGGTGCCTGAGTGAAGGTGAACAACTTGGAGTCAACACCTTTAAGGTAAGGCCCTTGACGAGCAAAGGGTGAATGTCAAAGCAAATATCCCAGGAGGTACCATGGCGTTCTCTGTAGAATTTTAAGTCCTTGCTAAATTTTTACGTTTAAGTTTGCATAGGCCCATTGCTCCTTTTTTATTATGTGCACACAGTTAAATAAAGCTACTAACAAACTTTGATATTTAAGAAGGAATCTGAAGAAAAGAAAAAAACTGAGAGGGAGGGAGGAGGGGAGGAAGGCAGGGAGTGAAAAAAGGGATGGAGACATACAGGAAGAATGAGGGGGAAAAGGAAGGAGAAAGAAAAAAATGATAAAAAGATCTCTGTAGGACTAAGAATCACAGTTCACTAAAAAAACAAACAAACAAAAAACCAAAAACAAAAACAAAAAAATTATTTGCCAGGTGCCTGTTGGACACAAACATGAATCAGAAAGTTATTATCCTAAGGAATTTACGACCTGGTGGAAAAAGTCAGACACAAATTATGAAATATGAATTACATGATTTGTATATGTGCTGCCGAAGCGAGCACTAAGAGTCATGATTTGGTATGAGGGTTTCAACTAGACCAAGAAGAGACAAATAATGTCTGGTGTAGCTGAAGAGCTATAAAAAGGCAGTTACATCTATGCTATACCAAAAATTAAGGAAGAATTTGTTGAGTGATGGAGAAAGGGAAGAGCATCTCAAGAAGGAAGAGCATGAGCAAAGGAACAGCAGTATGAAAGAGCACACGGCATTCAGGAATCACGAGTATAAGTTGATGTGGCCGGAGCATATGGTACACAGGAGACTAGGAAGTAAAGGTGAAAAGGGAGGTTAAGGTGAGGGGAGGAGTAGGAGGAGAATAAGCTAAAACAGTGCAAATGAACAGTTTCTTAAACTGTTGAAGAATATTTACTTTAAAAATAATTGTGTACTCACACAGGGTGGGGTTTGGTAGCAGTATTTTCACTTACAATTTTTTCAGAACACACACTATTTACTGGTGTATAAATAGTACTATTAACTAATTACTATTACCTATTGATTATATCAGGTGTGGACTTTCTCCTTGCATAGTTTGTTGAACTAACTTTGGTTTACATGAACTTGAAAGCAGAATGGCTGTATTTATCATCAAATGCTGTATGATTCACAGTTGTCATTAATTCAGATTGTTATCTTCCCCCTCAACAAGCAAATTTGTACCGTATAATAACACAACTAATACATGGGCACCTATGCTTTTATAAAATCAGGCATGCATACATACAAACTAGTTGTGCAAATCCAAGCCCCGGCAACATTCATATTTAACAGTATTTGAAGTCCAGGAATCCATAAGGCTCAATGATAAGATTATGCTGACATCTTTTAAGCCTACTTTGTAAAGTTTTCTAAATGTTACCTAAACAGTATAATTTTATTCACAAAATATTAATATTACATGTACTAAGTAGGTAAGCTTACTAAAATTTTTCAGCTTATTTTATATGTGCGTACATACACACACCGAGCCTACTACTTGTTTTCTTTGTTAACACACTGTGGCTCTCTCTGCCACTACCCTGGAAGCATCCTAATTTCATTTGTTATTACTCATGTAAGAGAGTTAAAAGAGCAGTAGACAAAGAACATTCATTTGACACTTTTTCCATGTGTTAAGAGTCATAACTTTTTCCTCAATATATGAAAATTTTATTTTATAGTAAGTAACTGGTCCCAAAATATATATTTTACTAATTTCTGTATGTTAGGACTTATTATTTCAAAGGATTAAAGGTATTTTTAAATGTAGGGAAAAAACCCTCAAATATCATCATACACAAATAGTTATCATTTATATTAACATAAATCTAGCCACTTCAATGCACATGCAGAAGTAGTTTTTATATAAATTGCATCCAATTGATATTGTTTGTCTTCTTTTTTTTTTAAAGATTTTATTTATTTATTTGACAGAGACAGACAATGAGAGAGGGAATACAAGCAGGGAGAGGGGGAGAGGGAGAAGCAGGCTTCCTGCTGAGCAGGGAGCCTGATGCCTGCAGGGCTCGATCCCAGGGTCCTGGGATCATGACCAGGACCAGGTGCCATGACCAGGACCATGACCAGGACCTGAGCCACCCAGGTGCCCCTTATTTGTGCTTTTTAAATATAATACACTTAATTTTAATTTAATGGAAGCACGACCTCAATGAAAATACACAAACTTCTCAATTTCAAATTGATATTTTCTGAAAGATTAAGGTTGAAAAACTGTGAAAAAATATTAACAGACTGCAATAGTCATATCTTTATAAGTATATTTTTAATTTCAGATGTTATTAACTGAAACATAAGAATACTCACATTTCCAACTCCAAATTTTGTGGGCATGCTATTAATCACACTGTCCAACTTTAGAACAAATATATTAAATTCCATAATCATAAATTGAGTAGATGTCTAGTAATACATTTAAATGGAGTCACTGCCAATTTTGTTACCAATTTGTTTCATCTTTTAATTGGCTGGATTTCATAATTAAGTGATATTATCTCAAGAGTACCCATGAACAGGGCGCCTGGGTGGCTCAGTCATTAAGCATCTGCCTTTGGCTCAGGTCATGATCTCAGGGTCCTGAGATGGAGCCCTGCATCGGCTCCCTGCTCAGTGGGAAGCTTGCTTCTCCCTCTCCCACTCCTCTTGCTTGTGTTCCTGCTCTTACTGTCTTTCTCTCTATCAAACCAATAAATGAAATCTTAAAAAAAAAAAAGAAAAAGAGTACCCATGGGCATTTGGGAATATCTGACCACTGAATTTACACTTGAGTGGTATCTTAGCTAGGAATAACATTCCTGAATAAAATTTTCTTTATTTCAGGAGTGTACAGAGATTGCTAAAATGGTCTTCAGCACTGACTGCTCCTAGGAAGACACTTACTAAGAGCTTGATTTTCCTCTCTTTGAAATGATAGAAGCTTCTTTCTGGATACCTGGAGAAAAACCAAAATTCTATCATTTAAACTAGATATGTCAAGCAATCAAAATCCCTAGGACCCAAAATATTATTTTGACTCGATGACTGTTTATTCTTTTCAGAGAAAATTTCTTCATTATATTTTTGAATAATTTCTCTCTTCCACATCTTCCACTGCCTGTATCATGTTGTATCTCTGCTTGTTCTCTGTATCTAATATAGTCTCTGTGCTTTTATTTACCACTTTTCCACGTGCATTCTCTGTGATTATGTCACGCCTTTCTTCAATGTTAGTAATTTAATTTTTATCTATTATTTTTATTCCTTGCTATTTCTACTTTGTTTTCAAGTAATTACGCTTCCAGGTACTACACAGAAAGTATGTTTCTAAGGCAAGGCAAACCGACTTCCATATGCTGAGTTCTGCCAGCTTTGAGAAAATCTAAGGCCACTATCTCTGAAGGAAACTACAGTAACTAGACATTAATCTTCACTATTTCATACTTTCTTTTTTGCTCATTGTCTAAAATTATAATAAAAATACATGTAATCCATACATGTGTCAAAAGAGGAGAAGCTTAAAAGTATTCATATTTTTACAAGTATAGTTAATGTTATTTTCTACTCATATTACATATGGCCAGAATTTTACTCTGGCTATCATTTCAAATCAATCACTATTCAAGGCTGAGAACCATAAAACTGAGAGACAGGAGAGAGGGAGTTGGGGGGAGGAGTGAGAGAGATAGAACATCCTAAGGGATGAGTTGGGAGGCAAATAAAGTTTTATAAATGAATTAACCAAGAAGTATATAAACAATTAAGAGTATCTATTAGAACAATTAAATATTTAGTTTATATGTATTCCCAAATTGTAATATGCTAGTAGAGCCAATGGTGACATTAGAAGGTCTAAAAGTTGTCCTGAAGTTCAGAGGCTAAGGTTTTAGTTTAGGCTCCACCATGAGCTAGCCAAGTCACCTTGGGGGAAATACTCAATAAGCCATCTAATATTCCATTCCTTCAGCCATAAAAATGAGAGAGTTAATACAGATTACCCTTAAAATCCTTTACAGTTTTCAAACTGTATGAACATGTGAGTAATTTATTATACTAGATAGAGGAGCAAGCCTACAAAATGGCCCAGAAAAATTCTCACCTCCTGTTATGCACTCTCTTGTGTAGTCGTCTCCCACAGTGACTAGAGATGACTGATGTAGTAACTAATCCCATGTTGCCAATGACGAAGTATGACTTTGGATGCTAGGTCCTGTAAGACGTTGCAGCTTCTGAGTTTCGTGAATCACTTGCTCTGGCAGCAGCCATGTGGCATGTCATTAAACACCCCAAAATAATTCTAAGGCAATAATCTGCTACACAGAAACAGATAACTAATAAACTAAGACAATGGGACAATCTGTTTTGATTAACTTCTTTTATTTCCTACAAAATTTAGCTCACTTCTCAAATGGGCATGGTTCAAAGAGGGAGTAAGGAGTCAGTAAGACATGTACTTATATGTATCTAACATAAAGAATACCTAAGAATGCATATCTCTAACTACAAAATAGAATTTTTCTCCATAAAAATATAACAGTTCGGGGTGTGGACCAATTTATGACCTTTTCCTTAACATCATGCCCTCTGACATCATCTAAGCCAATCGACTCAAACTCTAGTATTACAGATAGATGGAATTAAAAGTCTAATGTGTCATTCTAACAGTTGCTTGAGGGGTAAACTTGAATAGTATTTTATGTAGAAAATGGCATTAGGTTGTTTTATATTCTGAAAGTTACAATGTATTTATATGAGACTGAACAAAATACCTGAATGTGGTTTACAGAATCTGTCAAGAAAGGGGGGCCTGGGTGTCTCAGCTGGTTAACTGTCCAGCTTTTGATTTCAGCTCAGGTCTTGATCTCAGGGTTGTGAGTTCAAGCCCCGCATACCCTATTTTTTAAAAAAAATCCGTCAAGAAAGACATTTAACACCTCAAGTGATGGAAATCATTTGGGACAGAGATCTGTGATTTAATGAATTCTAAAGATCAGCTGACTTTCAAAGCTAAGGAGATTTGTCAAAAAAGGTTTGGGGCAGGGGGCACCTGAGTGGCTCAGTCAGTTAAGCATCTGCCTTCGGCTCAGGTCATGATCCCAGGGTAGTGGGATCGAGTCCCACGTCTGACCCTCTGCTCAGTGGAGAGCCTGCTTCTCCCTCTCTCCTTCTGCTGCTCCCCCTGCCTGTTCTCGCTCTCTGTCAAATAAATAAAATCTTAAAAGAATTTTTTAAAAAAGGTTTAAAAAGATATTCCCTATAAAGTGATATACTGTATTTGTACTATAACCTTCAACTAATTGATGTTGCTGCTACATTTTGTAAACACTAATGTCTTTACCAGCCAGAGGAATAGTCACATAGTCACTTTGCTCATACTACTGCAATTGATTGATTTGTAGTTAACCGCATGATCCCTAAAACCACAACTCTGCCTTTAACTTCAGGCAGGGCTGCCTATGTTATAAACTTGGTGGAATTACACTGGCTCTTCATGCAGAAGGTAAATGCATGTCATTCACAAACAAGCTAAATTTTTGAGCTTCAATAGAGAAGAAAAAGTGCTATAACAGCATTTTTATTCCAACCTCCATATTCCCATTTTATGTATTCTGATTTCCTTTATACAAATTTCTAATTAATAAATCTTTTATTTGACAGCCATTTTGATGCTAATTCTTTCCTCAATAAACTTGAGTATGGTCACATACACATATGTATGTGTTAGGCTACTAATATTTTAAAGGTATGTAATATCCCAAGGGTCCCAAAATAATATCTAACTGAAAGAAAAAAATATCTGTGATTGATAATCTATTCAAAAACATAAGAAAAAAATTTCTAAAACTTTAAATGTGAACTTTGGGTAATGAACCATTATCTCTTTTTCCACTGCCTTAACATGCTACTTATCTTCTATTTTAAACAGAACTAAAACTTAGACATTGCTTACTTTTATTCTGACCTACAGGCTCTCTTTTAAAGTCATATAAAATGATCGATCTTCACTAGAAAACTTTACTTACTCTAGGCTTTCTTTCTTTTTTTTTTTTTCTAGGCTTTATTTCTTCCAGGAACGGGAGCCACATGTCTTTCTGCAAATTTTCCTTAGATTCATTGTACATACAATCAATAGCAATGTATAAGCTAATGAAATAATTTCCTCCTTGTTCTGTAATTTTGTTACTTTCAGACCCACTATAGCAAAATCTGAAAACTGTTTAATACTTAACTATAGCACACCATTTTAAGGAATTCAGTCATTAAGGTCTCTTTTCAACTTGCCATCTTATTAAAGAAATCACCATTTACTCTTATTTTCTCAATATTTCTGAACAAAGGATAATATTCCTCCTTACATCTTAAAAATAGTCTCTAATCAATCTTTTTTTAGTGTGCTTGGAAAGTCCTTAAAGGAATTTTATTCCAGTGTTGCATGCATGTTTGACTGTAACTGATAATTTATTCCCTATGATCACAAATGCCAAGAGAAAAGACCTTCAAAAGTAGGCCTCTACTAGTTTATTCATTAACGTATGCAGTGAACATATACAACGTAACCAACACAATTGTCTTCATGACCAATAAGAATCAATGGTAGTGCCTACATATGACCTATAATTAACTCAATGAATTTACTATTCCACTTTCATACAGATATAACAGACAAGGACAGCATGTGCCAATGTAAGTTATATCCCTGCAAGCCCATCTCTTGATCTTGAATCCTTCTTTTCTCAAAGACTGCCTGACAATGAGATAGTTCAGAAATTCTACATTCCTTTGTTACTAACGAACATTGGTTTTTACAATTGTAAACAATCATTCAAGTTTTGAATCTGATACATATCTACAAAAATATATATGTATATGTGTTTAGTAACAGTATTAAAGAAGGTTTCACACTATAGCCCAGGGTATACTGTATCAACGACACGCCTTACCCTACTCAGGTGAGATGTCTAGTTCCCATGGCCATACTTCAATTCAGTATCTATCCCAATATTGTCTGTAATGTGACTACTGTATTCTAGCCTATATGTATGCACCCTAAAATTGCATTAAAGGCATCACTAGCCCTTTCATAACTGACTACTCTCTCTTATTGGCTATCTGCAATGTCTAATGCATGTCTTAATTATATGCTTCTCATGATCAGGGGAAGACCAAATTAATTTTCTTGGCATAGCCTCATATGCTATTAGGAATTTAATAAGTGCATTTTGATAAAGAGAAAGCAATAACTTACATACCTAGATTTTAAGTCTAAAACTACTTCACTCTGTGATAGTAAGCAGCCTGCTTACCATTTCTGTGACCACCTATAAAATGTGAGTGATAACTGCTCCTTTGGTCCAGGAATATTAAATGAAGCAATTAATATTTGAGAGGCATCCACATGATGGTAATACAAAGTTTTCTCTACCAATTCAGCTCATAGATACTCATGTGTTATTTAATATAATAATCACAGCAGTCCTAACAAGAAAGGCAGTAAATGGACAGCCACCAGCAACCTTCTTTCAGCACTAACCCCTGCCACTACCTAAAGAGTAGCCATGCTTGTATTATGTGACCCTCCCTCATCTCCCCATAGGTGATGGGCAGGATGTTGAGACAACTGGGCCAATTGGGTTCTTTCTTCTGGAAATTTAGAATATAAACTGAGTTCTACTACGTAGTTTCAGCTTGTCACTCAAACTGGAAAGCACTCAAATTGGAAAGCACCAATGATCTCTATATGCTGACTAATCACTAAAAACAGTTATGTAGATTTGACTTTCTCTTTTTTGCTTATGATGTTCAGTAATCCAAATAAATTTAATATCACTTATGTTGTCTAGAGCCTATAATTCACTTACCAGAGGTTTTTAGGTCTTTTGGATGGTTATGAATAGCAGTGTGGTTTTTATATTTTATCACAGTGATGACTATCATAGTTACCTGACCTACAAAAAAATATTATGGCTAATATCTTCCACAATGACATAAGAATATTAAATTTCAGAACAATGACTATATAATTGCTGACAAGAATTCTAAATCTAAATCACACACACACACACACACACACACACACACACACACAAATCCACAATACAATGGAACCCACAACCCAAAATGCGGTCCAAATATGCAAAAGGAATACTTTGACCAATGGGGTAAAAGGTAGATCAACAAAACCTTAAAAAAAAAAAAAGGTGGTATCTAACCTTCAATCATAAAATTACTAAATCTGCAAATAAATAGGTCTATTGTATGATTTATAGAAAATATCATCCTAAGTAATATAGGGAATCAAAGATACAATAGGCATGCATCAGCATGCCTAAGTCATGTCTAAGATGACAGTTATCAGCTGAAAATACAGAAATGATTTTGATTTCCAGTCAGACACAAATGCTCCCCAAATCAATCAGGTTCATTCATTTGTTCATTCATTTATTCATTTGTTGGACATTTTATTAAAGATACCAGCCTCTGAGCAAGGCATTATAATGTAAAGATGAATAAGATATGGTTCATTCCCTCAAGATACTTAAGACTCAGTCAAAGAGACAACTGTATAAAAAGTTATTACACTGTGGTAAGTAAAATGACTGGTGTTAGCCACAGGTGGTAGGAGAACACACTGAAACAAAGAAAGGGCACTGAATCCAGATGAGTGGGATCAGGAAAGGATTCTGAGAGAACACCAGTAAGTCCCACTAAAAATGCTTAGGAGAGACGGGCATGGGGGCTGAATCAGCAAAACAGTAAAATATGCAAAGGGAACAGAGGCAGGAAGCATAGCGTTTTTAAAGAACTATAAAATGCTCAATAGAGCAGACGTTTAGAATGCAAACTAGGAATATTGAGAATAAAGGTTAGTGAAGTAAGCAGAGACCATGAAATACCAACATCATTATAAATCTATCTAAAAATAATGAATACATTTTATATCAAAATATTTCAGAATAGCATAAAATTTCTGGAGGAAGGGGGCACATAAATTTAAAATGAAAGAAATCATAGGCATTCATCATGAATAAAATATGGATACACAACCAAAATGGATACTCATGACTTTAAATATTACTTTAATTGGATGGAAGAAAAAAAATCTGGTTAAACTGACCATTCTGATATTATGCTCCTTTCAAGCTATCACTCTGTGGAGCAAAGTGCACTCAAGTACATCATTCTATTTTCTACACCTCAAAGGCAAATTCAATACCATGACTTTTAGTTATCACATCAAGATTCTAATGGTCTCAGTCAGATGTAATGGACAAAATAAACCGTTTCCTCCCAAGACTGAGAAAATAAAAATCTGTCCAAATGTCAATACCTTCCTTTCTGTAAAACCAAAGTTTTCTGTAAATATGCAAAAGTCCTGTTAGAAAACAAAGAACTCCAATAAATATCTCATTGTTGATTTGGCAATAATGAAATCATTCAAGGAAGGAAAATGGGTAGAACAAAAAAGATAAAAAGGTTTGACATTAATCAATAATGAAACATACCAACTCATATATCACACATAGTATGAATTATGAAAAACAATCCTGGTAGGTTTTAATTGGAAAACAAGGCCAGAACAGATAAACTGAAATTTACACATGCTGGTTTATATTCTTTGACACAGACAAGTATGGCAATATTTTATTCACATTCTCCTTTCAGGGCTTTTGCTGTTAATAAAATCTTTGGCTAAATAAGTGAGTCAATGTAAATCTTGCAAAAGCAGCAATCTTCCTAAAATGAAAGGCTCCCAATAAGTGCTTTTGAATTAATATAAACTCCACTTCCACCGTACTGTATGAAGTTCTACACTTAAGAGGAAACAAGATGTGAATATTTATTTCATTAGTAAACACTGCCAGGTATCTGAGACTAACTGGTCATGATAAACTCCCAAAGATGATTTGCTGGTAGTTAACTATTTCTTTTTCTGTTATGAATTTTCTCTGTCAGGACTTTCAATATAAAATTTTTATATCTATTACGGCAGAGGTTCTTAATCTTTTTCCATGCCTCTACTTTGAGCCTACATGTATCTGTAAAGCTGAAGTGGTCTCTTGTATATAGTCGGGTTTTGTTTTTTTATCCATCTAGTCACTCCATCTTTTGATTAGAGAATTCAATAAATTTAAACTGAGAGTAATTATTAGTAAGCAAGGACTTACTAATGCCATCTTATTAACTCTACGTATTAAAAGTACACATCAGATCCATTTTGACAGTCTGTTAAAATAAATTACTGAGCCACATCTCCAGAGTTTATGATTCAACAGGCCTAGGAGTGGGGCCTGAGCACCTGGATTTGTAAGAATAATGTTTATGCTACACTCAAATGACCACACTTTGCCAGAAATAGGTCAGTGAGTTGGGGGAGGGAGGAATGGGTGAAATAGATTAAGGGGACTGAGTAATGTAAAGAATTGTTGAATAATTATATTATATACTTAAAATAATATAACATTGCATTTTAATTATGCTTGAATTAAAAAAATAAATAAGGACGACCACATTTTGAAAACCTCTGCCTTGGGGTGGTTCCATGAAAACAGAAGTGTAGTTATAAAACATTATAGTGTCACTCTTCCAATTTTTTTACATCAAGAAGAAAAAAAATTTGGTCAGATAAAGAATACAAACAAAGTCTATAAAATTATTTTCCAGTTTTCTTTTACACTAAATATAACATGTAAACCATCCTGTTCCTCATTTATAAAGTTACAAAAAATGCATCAACTACAAGAGCAAATCATGGTCTTACAAAGTTTCAAGCATCATTAATAACCTTTGCAGTTAAAGTCAAAGAAACGTCTCCTAGCCTGCTTCTTTCCTAGTGATTGGATATTTGTGGAGGGGGAAATGGAATTCAGTAAAGAGAAGAGAGGCATAATACCAACCCATATGACATGCCCTTTAAACATCTATCCTCCTATACTAACCACAGGTTCTTGCCAATTTTTACACCTTGATGTAAAGATACTGATATAGTTTTCTTTCCTTAAAGTCCAAATATGTCAGGGTGCTTCCCAAATTAATTCCAAGAACCTTCACTTGAAACAGCAGGATTCAATAACAAACAAAACAAAAACAAAAACAAAAAAAAGAGGAAAAAAAAAAGCAAGTAAATAAAAACCAATCAGACTGATCAGTTAAGATGAAAAAAGAAATGTCCTTACAATGAATTTCTCTGGAATATTTTAGTATTAAAACTCTAAATAAACACATTCCTAAAAACAAACTCAAAACTTACTCTGTAGAAGGCACTATATTTAACATTATGGAGGATACAAAGACGAATGAAATAGCCCCCCTACTTTCAAGGTAGTTAACACTAAGGAGGTTAAGATAAAACAAGTCCATAAATTTTTTAACATTTGTTTGAGAGAGAGAGAGAGAGAAAGAGAAGAAGAGGAGGAGAAGGAGGAACAGAGGGAGACAGATAACCAGACTTCAGGCTGAGTGCAGAGCCCAGTGTGGGGCTCAGCCTCAGGACCCTGAGATAATGACCTGAGCTGAAATCAGGAGTCAGATGCCCAAATGACTAAACCACCCAGGTATCCCAAGTCCATAAATGTTTTTAATACAATGTCTGGTTAAAAACAAGTACTACAAGAAATAATTTTCTGCAGGAAGGAAACTGAAGAAAGTCTTTAGGAAGAAGCTTATGGACAAAGACCCTGAAAAATGGACAGAACCTCAACAGACAGAGAAAACTCAGGGGAAGGGAGGAGAGCATGAATATACACACATTTATACATGCAGAGAGGCATATACCAGAAACAGCATTCTCTCAGGGTTTATGCTTTGAAAGCATGAAGTAATTTCTTATTTGCTTCATTCTCTAAACACAGAAGTTTCAAATATTTAAATTAAGTTTGGTTATATCTTTGCACGTTAATGCAATTCAGGTAGCATATGTATGCTCATTTTCACTTACTAGACTAGTACTAATTGCTTAACTAACTTAAGATTTCTTACCTGAGTACGATTATCACTTTAAAAATAGTTGTTCTACTGATATATTGTTTTTGCTTTTTTAATTAACATATAATGTATTATTTGTTTCAGGGGTAGAGGTTTGTGATTCATCAGTCTTACACAAATCACAGTGCTCATCATAGCATATACCCTCCCCAATGTCCATAACTGTTCTACTGATAGAATACTGTATACCAGGTAAGACAAGTGGTCATCAAAAGAACCATTTACATAATTTATTATTTCCACTTTTTTTTTTTTTAAGATTTTATTTATTTATTTGACAGGGAGAGATCACAAGTGGGCAGAGAGGCAGGCAGAGATAGACGGGGAAGCAGGCTCCCTGCTGAGCAGAGAGCCTGATGTGGGGCTGGATCCCAGGACCCTGAGATCATGACCTGAGCCAAAGGCAGAGGCTTAACCTACTAAGCCACCCAGGTACCCCTATTATTTCCACTTTAAATGAAGTAGACCAGGCATGACATCTGCTCTGAGGCACTGGTTCTCCATATACAAATGTTACTGGAAATACAACAGAAACAAAAATAAGATAAAACCAAATGTAACTTCCCTTAAAGGATGATAAATAATAGATTAGTCAGTCTCTATATAATTATACCACAACTTCAGTAATTAACTTTAAAATACCTAGCGAATGGTATATGTGGTGAATGCATTTGTGTGTATTGGTGTATATGTGTTCTAAATCTACACTCAAGGAATAATAAAATATTTTATTAGGGAATAAGCCCTTTAAGATTTTCTTATATTTTGTTGTTGAGATTTTTTGCATATTCATCAGGGATATTCTCTAGTTTTCTTTTTTATAAAGTCCTTACCTGGTTTTGGTATCAGTGTAATGCTGGCCTCATAGATTAAGTTTGAGAGTGTTCCCTCCTCTTTAATGTTTTGGTCCATACAATTAATAATAAGATGGCATCAGTAACTTCCCAAATATCAATAATCAGTCTAGGTGTAAATGTACTAAATTCTCCAATCAAACAATAAAGAATGACCACATGGATAAAAAACAAAATCCAGCTATATACCCAGTCTGCAAGAGACTCATTTCAGCTTCAAGGATGCAATAGAGGCTCAAAGTGAAGGGATGGAAAAAGAAATTCCATACAAATGGAAACCAAAAGAGACCAAGGGTAGCTATATTTATATTAGACAAAATAGATTATAATCCAAAGACTTTAAAAAGAGCCAAACAAAGTAATTACAAATGATAAAGGGATCAATCCATTAACATGATATGATAACTATAAACATACAGGCACCCAACCTCAGAGCACCAAAATATATTAAGCAAATACTAACAGATATGAAGAAGAAACAGGCAACAATAGATTAACAGTAGAATGCTTTAATACCTTAATTTGAACAATGAGCAAAGCATTCCTTCAGAAACTCAGTAAGGAATAAACACTGGACTTGAACCACATTTTACACAAAAAGGACCAGACAGACATATAAAGAACATTAAATCCAACAGCAGCAGAATACACTTTTTTTTTCAAGTGCACATGAAATGTTCTCCAGAGTAAATCATCATGATAGGTCACAAAAACCCTGAAATCACACTAAGTGTCTTTTCTGACCACAATGATATGAAACTAAAAATCAATAACAGGAGAAAAGCTAGGAAAATAACAAATATGTAAAAAGTAAACAACACACTCCCAAACAAACAATGGGTCAAAAAGATATCAAAAGGGAAATTTAAAAATAGCATTAAACAAATGAAAATGGAAATATAACATATTAAAACCCAAAAGGGAACTTTACAGCAGTAGGCACCTACATCAAGATAAAAGAAACACCTCATATAAACAACCTAACTTTACACCTCAAGGAAACAGAGAACAAACTAAGAACAAAGTTAGCAGAAGAAAGGAAATAGAGCAGAAATCAATGTAATAGAGATCAGAAAAACTACAGAAAATATTAATGAAAGCTGGTATTTTGAGAAGATAAAGTTAATAAATCTTTAGTTAGACTAAGATAAAGAGAAGATCAAATAAATTAAATCATAAATGAAAGAAAAGAAATTACAGCTGGTACCAAAGAAACTCAAAGGAGCTTAAGACAACTATTAACAATAAAATGCTAACAAATGGAATAACCTAGAATAGATAAATTCCTAAAAACATACAACCTACCAAGACTTAATACTGAAGAAACAGAAAATCTGAACAGACCAGTAACAAGGAGACTGGATCAGTAATCAAAAACCTTACAATAAAAAAAAGCCCAGGACCAAACTTTTTCACTGATGAATTCAACCAAACACTTAAAGAAGAATACCAATCCTTCTTAAACTCTTTCAAAAACAAGAGGAGAGAATACTCCCAAACTCATTTTATGAGAACCAAAGCCAGAAAAGGACTCTACAAGAAGAAAACTATAGACCTCCAATTAATATGGATGAAAAATTTCTCAGCAAAATATGAGCAAATCTAATCCAAGTGTACATTAAAAGGATCACAACCATGACCAAGTAGGACATCCTGGGATGCAAAGATACTTCAATCTTTGCCTGCAAATTATTAAATGTGATATACCACATTAATAGAAAGATAAAAATCATATGATTATCTCACTAAATGCAGAGAAGCATTTGATAAAGTATAACATCCTTTCATATAAAAAAATTCAACAAATTTGGTGTATAAGAAACATATCTCAACATATTAAAAGCTACATATGAAAAACTGACAGCAAATATCATACTCAATGGTTAAAGGTTGAAAGCTTTTCCTCTAAGATAAGAGAGAAGAAATGGTTGCCCACTCTCATCACTCCTACATAGTAGGGGAAGTCTTAGCCAAAGCAATTAGGTAAGAAAAATAAATAAAGGCATCCAAATCAGAAAAGAAGTAGTGATGATATGATCTTTCATATAGAAAATCCTAGACTCATGGGTGCCTGGGTGGCTCAGTGGGTTAAGCCTCTGCCTTCGGCTCAGGTCATGATCTCAGGGTCCTGTGATCGAGTCCCACATTGGGCTCTCTGCTTGGCGGGGAGCCTGCTTCCTCCTCTCTCTCTCTCTGCCTGCTTCTCTGCCTACTTGTGATTTCTCTCTATCAAATAAATAAGTAAAATCTTAAAAAAAAAAAAAAAGAAAATCCTAGACTCCACCAAAAAAAGCTATCAAAACTAATCAACAAATTCAGTAAAGTGCAAGATACAAAATCAACATACTATAATCAGTTGTTTCTATACACTAATAACAGAACATCTGAAAAAGAAATTTTTAAAAAATTCCATTAACAATAGCATCAAAACAATAAAATAAGTGAAAGATCTGTACACCAAAGAAAACACAAATGGAATGATATCCCATGTTCATAGATGAGGAGAATTAATACTATTAAAATGTCCACACTACCTAAAGCCATCTATAGATTCAATGCACCCCCGCCAAAATTTCAATGGCATTTTTCACAAAAATAGAAAAAACAACCCTAGAGTTATAGTATGGAACCACAAAAGATGCTGAATAGCCAAAACTATCTCAAGAAGGAAGAGCAAAATTGGAGGCATCACACTTCCTGATTTCAAACTATACTGCAAAACTATAGTAATCAAAACAGTAGTACTAGCATAAAAGACACATAGATCAATGGAAAAGAACCAAGAGGCCAGAAATAAACCCTCACATATTTAGTCAACTGATATTTGATAAGGGAGCCAAGAATACTCAAAGGGAAAAGGATAGTCTCTTCAACTAATGGTGCTGGGAAAACTGGATAATCAAATGCATAAGAATGAAATTGGACTCTTATCTTACATCACTAACAAAATTAACTCAAAAGGACTAAGGACTTAACTGAAACCATAAAACTCCTGGGAGAAAATACAGGGGAAAAGCTCATTTATGTCAGTATTGGCAATGATTTTTGGATATAATACCAAAAGCATAAGCAACAGAAGAAAAATTAATAATTGGGACTACATCTAACTTAAAAAAAAAAAAAACAAAACTCTGCACAGGAAGGAGAGCTGGTTTTAAAATGGGCAGAACTAAATAGACATTTTTTAAAAGAATACACACAAATTGCCAACAGGCACATGAAAAGTTTCCTGGCATCACTATTATGGATATTCATATCTAAATCACAATAAAATATCACTTATGTTAGAGTGGCTATTAACAGAAAGATAAGATATAAGTAGTGTTGGAAAGGTTCTGGAGAATAGGGAACCTTTGTGCATAGTTGGAGGGAATGTGAATTAGTACAGCCACTAAGGAAAATGGTATGGAGGTTGCCAAATAAATTAAAACTAGAACAATCATATGATTTAGCAATCTCACTTTTGGAGATATATATCCAAAGGAAATAAAATCAGTATTTCAAAGAGGAATGAACCCTGAGGATATTATGCTAAGCAAAATAAATTAGAGTATGACAAATATTACATAATCTCACTAATACTTAGAATCTAAAAAAGTCAAACTCCAAGTAACAAAGAGTAGATTGGCTGCAGCCAGGGGGTGGAGGGATGGAGGGATAGGGGAAATGGGTGAGAGTGGTCAAAGCACACAAACTTCTAGTTATAAGTTGTGTGGACCTAATGTACAGCATGGTGACTATGGTTAATAATACTGTATTATATATTTGGAAGTTGCTAATACAGTAGATCTTTTTTTTCTTAAAGATTTTATTTAATTATTTGACAGAGAGAGATCCAAGATCCCAAGTAGGCAGAGAGGCAGTTGGGCAGGGAGGGGGAGAAGGCTCCCTGCTGAGCAGAGAGCCAGATGCAGGGCTCGATCCCAGGACCCTGAGACCATGACCTGAGCCGAAGGCAAAGGCCTAACCCACTGAGCCACCCAGGCGCCCCTAATACAGTAGATCTTAAAAGTTCTCAACACACACACACACACACACACACACACACACACACACACATAATTAAGTAACTAACCTTACTGTGGTAAAAATTTCATAATATACACATATACCAAATCATCACACTTCACAACTTAAACTTACATAGTGTTATGAGTCAATTATATCTCAATAAATCTGGGGGAAAAAGACAATATGCCAAAGGAAACAGTAATATTAAGCTCTTCAGCCAGCTTTATTTAAAATAAAAGGCAGTTTATTAGCTAAGAAGACTCTAGAAATATTATTTCATTGTTATAGTTAATTCAATATACATGAAAATGTGAAGTATCTAGAAATGTTACAGAAGCAGTTTATGAACAACATGTAAGAATCTAGTAAAACCCATAGTCTATAATCTTTGGGATTGTGTATTAGGCTTAGGTTCCAAAACCATAATGTCCAGGTACTGATTCAAATATTCTCAGATACTTGAAAAGAAGATTGACCAAATCCAATAGTTAGAATAATGCCACAACTGCCTTAAGAGAACCTTTTACAGAAGGTATTGTAAGAACACCTAAAGGGATAGTGTGTGTGGATTTCAGAATTACAGAATAGATTATGTGAATATTTTTGCACCTGCTTGTTATGTGTCTATATGTGGCAGAATTCAATCCACGCCTTGCCTTCACTGTAACATGTTAAATGTTGGCCAAAAAATGAGGGAGTAGGCCTGTCTTCCTCACTGACCTCTAGTTAGGGGAAGCTACCAATAGCTATCAAAAGTAATCAAATAATAATGATTATTACCTACACCGGGTTAGTTTGCAACCAATCTTCTGTGCCCGTGTGTGTGTGTATGTGTGTGTGTGTGTGTGTCTAGTATATAACACTAACAGTATTGTGGAGAGATATGCTCTCTAAAATTCTGGGAAGCCAGAGGCATATTTATTACTGAGATGCCTTGAAATTAATTTTGCTTTCTTCTTAAGGATCAGAATAGGGCTTTACTGGCTCAAGAACTTATAGACCCCAAAGCTGGTATACATTCCCTTAAATGGAAATGCATAAACTGTTTGTGAACATTCTTCCAAAAAGGTGACATTAGTTCCAGGTATTAAAAAGATTACAGTATAGTCGCAAACGACCTTACAGCTGACAAGACAATACCTTCTGTGGACAACTATACAGGCAGTTTATGGGACTCTAAAGAGCCATTTGGACATATTATATATCTTTTTTCTCCACGTCGCCACACCACTTCTAATAAGCTTATGTATGATTGACCAAATAACTTAAGCTGATCTTATAGCCTATGGTTTTTTCCTACAGATTCATGACCCACATGAAATGCTATAAGTACTGATCATAGCAAACTTCTGTGTCAAAGGTGCCACTTGAAATTTATTTATACAGATTGTAAACTGTTACTATAGTTAATTAAGTTCAACAAACTATATTAAAATAGCCCCTATATGCTTATACAAGTGTATCTATATAATTTAAAGATGTAATGATTCAAAGGGCCACTTCTAATATTGGTATACGGGAACCTCTGATCACATGTAACAATTACAGAACTAATTACAGGATACTTTGGTCATTATTGGTAGGCTAGTAAAACATACTGTTCTGAGTAAATACTTAAAGGAAGAGGAACTTGAAAAGGTACAAAAAATGACAGTGTTGGCAGTGTACTGAAAATTAGATACAACTTTTTAATTCCTTCGAAGATTCTATTTCTGTTTCTGCCACCAACTTGCAGAAAAATGACGAAGTCACTTAGCTTCTGTACATATCATGGTAAGAGATAATATTTTTGAAGTGCTACTGAATACAAATGAGAATTAATATGATACTTCTGACAGTCCCTTAAAGCATTTAGCGTTTAGCATTTAGCAGATTTAGCATTCTGCATTTATTACTTAATAATGTTATTAATAATTAATTATTATTAAATAATTTAATTTAATTTATTATTTTATTAAATATTATTTTATTAATTATTAAATAATTATTTAATATAAATAATTAAATATTAAATAATAAATTAATAATTAACAATGACTAATAATATTACTTAATAAATTAGAAATTTATTATTACCTCAATTTCTCTCCAAACCTTACTAGGACCTCTTATGCATTTCAGATGTGAAACACCTCCACCAAGCAACACCTTTTGCATCCAGTTTAAAAGAACAAAGACTGGATTAAAATCAAGCTTTTTTACTTGAACCAGCAACAACAACAAGAAAAGCAGTGTGCTATTTTATACTGTATTTCCTTCTAGCCAGTGTAATTCACAGGCTAACTATAATAATTTGAAATCCTTTTATATTTATTCTCCTTCAGACAGCTTTGTCTAGAATACTGATCTCTGAAACTAAACCACCATTTTCTTTCATTATTTTAACTGAATAAATTATAAACTATCAATGTGATAACTATAAAAACAAAACAAACATCTTCATAGTGAAATAAAAGTCTGCCTAAAAGAAATATGAGAAATAGCCAGAAAAGTTGTTTTCTAAACAACTACTAGATTATGTACCATTTATAAATCAGGTAACACTGAAAATGATGACTATAGCCATATTTCCTGCTGTTATGATCTTCAATTAACAAGAAGTGCTTAGAGCTATTATCAGTTCCATAATACCAGGATAAAAGAATAAAGGCTATTACATAAAAAATGTTTAATCCAGCTCCTAAACTCAAATATTCATATATTTAAAAACATTTGATGCAAATTCACTTTGTCTCTATGGCATTTATATATGGTAAATAATTAAAACACAAAGCTTACATTTTTTCAAATAAGTTATTTAAGATTTTCATAAAATTATTGTATGACACTTCTTTCAAAGAATAATCTATTCTTCCATAGAGACCTTCCTGGGTGGTGATAATTAACAATTAAAATTCCTGTATTTTAAATAAAGCTCAGGATAGGGAATTTTAATTCCTATAACTAAAAGCATCCATCAACTAAAAAAAAAATATATATATATACATATATATATATACATATATATAACTTAGTCATGATAATCAACTTATAACGAATAAAGCCAATTCTATGTTCCAATTCAAACTACTGTACTAACTATTTTGTCTGTGAAAACATACAGATCTATCAAACGTGCTCACCTATCCCAATCAACTTTCTCATAGTTTTGATTCTAGGCATACGGAGCTTAAGTAATTTTCTCAAGGTAAAGAGCTACTCTAGAGAATACATAGGTTTTTGAATTTTAATCCATTGTGCTAAACATCTGACATAAGAGAATTCTTTCTATTAGAAACAAAGGAAACAAATATTTGAATTCTATGAAAAGTATATAATGCCATGTGCTTTTTAGATTACTAACTACCTACCATTAGGTAAAATAAGATTGTCAACTACCATTAGCTAAAATGACTATTTATTGATGAACTACTAATACAAATGATATCTTCTCAATAAGCTTTCAAATCTTTTGTTAAAACCTAACAATATTGCAAAATAGAGACTATTACTGCCATTTTACAAGTGAAAAACCTGAAGTTCAAAAAGATTATAAATCATTTTTAGGATCATTTAGTAAGTAGTATACTTGGGATCCAAATCCAAATTTGAGAAACTCACACTCCTTTCATTTCACCAGACTGTTCCTTTCTAAACATACCCAATCTCTTACCCATAAGTCCCATTTCAGCTCTAAATATAAGCTGCTTCAAGGAGGCAGCCAGATGAAAACATGGAATAGTTGAACATAGAGTAAAAGCATAAAACAAGAAGAAACCAAAAGTATATAAAGATTTAGAGTAAACAAAAACATAAGAATAATATCAGTAATTGGACTTTGACTTACTTTCAGAGCATGTCAATTCTCACATGCAATATCCATAACAACTTAGAGATTAAGAGAAACAAGAGCTAAAAATGAGTACATCCTAATTCATACAAACTTGGTCAACAAACTTTGTGTAAAGGGCCAGAAAAAAAAAACTGTTCAGGCTTTGTGATTCCAGATAGCTTCTGTTGAATGTTCTCCTTGGAATTTATTTTTTCTCCAACTATTTAAAAATGTAAAACCATTCTTCATTTGGGAGCCATTAAAAACAAAAAACAAAATCCAAAACCCAAAAACCAAAGAAACAAGGGAGGGCTGGATTTGTTCTATCAGCCATAGTTTGCCATTTAAAGCCAAGTGCACACCAAAAAACCCCAGAGATCCAACCATCTTCAGCAAGTGAGATATTATAAGGATTCCCGGTAAAAAGGCAGCCAAATTTAACACTTGAAGAGTCTGTGATTATTCATATGAAAGCTATACTTGTTTGTGTTCAACTGTTGATTAATTCTGATTATAGTTTTATATATATATTTTGAACATTCAATTAAAAAGTATTCATCAAAAATTCCTGCTTCCAGGAATAACTTGTCATTACATGAACAAAAGGATAAACCATCTACAATGGGAACTTTCTACATTTACACTTACAAAAATGAATGCCCATGTCTGAAAGATTACATATGTATACATATAATTATGGGAAAAACACAACACTACATAAAATAAAGGCAAGCTCAAAATAATCCCTGAGTACAGTAAAGTAAGTTTTATCACCTTACTCTTGCCATATTCAATCACTCCCAGTTGGACAGAAGGAAGAAAGTGTCTGTCCCACTTAGAAATTAAGCAACACACTCCTAAATAACCTGTGGGTTAAAGAAAAAAATAACAATAGAAATTTGAAAATATTTTTAAAATTTTAATTATTTCAATTACAATTAAAATAGGACATTGTCAAAACTTGTGGGCCACAACTTAAAACTGCACTTAGAGAGAAATTTAAAGTTCACCAGGCGTATATTAGAAAAGAAGCAAGGTTTAAAATCAGTGATATAAAATTCATTTTGGAAAAGCTTTAAAAACCACAGCAAAACCAAAACCAAAAACCCACACGTGAAAAAGAGACTATAAGAAATTATCAAACTAAAAATAGAAATCAATAAAATAGAAACAGAAACATGATTAAGAGAAAAACAAATAAAACAAAAAAACCACCTGACTAGTTCTTTGGGAAGATAATGAAATTGATAAACTTTTTTCAAGATGAAAGGAGAAAACACAAATAATCAGTATCAGGAATGAAAAAGGGAACATTACTACAGGTATTACAAGTATGGAGAAGAAAATCAGAAAGGCATTATGAACAACTTTATGTTTATACATTTGACAATGTTGATAAAATGGACACACCCCTTGAAAAACACATTTTACCGAAACAGATATAAGAAAAAACAGAAAATCTGAATGGGCCAATTTCTACTAAAAAGATCAAATCCAGAATTTAAAACCTTCCCACCTGCCACCTTTCATTCCCCAACTCAAACCCTGCACCCTCCCCAAAAGACTATAGACCCAAATGGCTTCTCTGGTAGAATTCTAACAAAGATTTAAGATAGAATGGGCACCAATTTTATACAAACCCTTCTAGAGAATCGAACTAGCCTGCATAACCTTGCTCCAAAACCCAAAAGACATAAGAAGGAAAAATTATAGGCAAACATGTCTTTGTTAACATAGAAAAAAATTCCAAAACAAAACACTGACAAATTTAATCCAGCAATTTATAAAAAAGTTAGTGAAAGTTTCAGGGAGATAGCATCTGTTTATCAGACTAGGAAGGCTAGGAATCTTAACTACAAATCTCACTAAGATATTCTCACATAGGGAAGCAGTACTGTCCCTAAGGAAAAATTAGATACTCTTAATAGCATTAAGGAATAACGGATGCAGGGTTGCAAAAATAAAAGCCACATATATAAGGGAAGGTTACAGGCAGATGGCAGGCACTCTATACATTCCAATCCATTCACTTGCTCTAGGAATGTAAGTACACTCTTTACATGAGTGATGAGGAGTTACAGAGAAGAGAGCCTAGAGCAAATTTTCCAATTAACCAATAGGAACAATGGCATCCCCCCTTTCTAACACCAGCTTCTCAAACAGAAGTAAAATATGACCTGTGAAACATTACATCAGTTTCCTTTCTACCCATGTCAGTACTCCATGCTTCTGTTGCTTCAGTCAAATTTTTCCACCAGAAGAGTCACACTTTGGCTTTCATCCATCTGGGAAAATTACTACATAACTCAGAAAAACAGATAAGCCATAAATTAATTATACATTCTTTGTGGTTCGTAAATTTACAGTTTACAGCTAGCATCTAAATTCCGAAGACACGTCTTTGGTTTTCCTGGTTTTCTTTTGTTGTGCAAACAAACAACCTTACTAATTGGTCACAAAGTCATGTTTGAATTTTTTTAAGCTATACTCTCAAAAATAAATGGACCTAGAACAAAAAGGATTTAAGTTAAAAGGAAGACTGACAATTAAGTACTCTTTAGATTTTACAAGTTTTATCCAGTTCCGACATCTGGTCCACTTAAGGTTCACTGCTCAAGGGATTTCCAAACAAGTTTCAGTAATTTTCTAGGTATTTTCTGCTAAATGTCAGCCCTGACTGAGAGGCAAAGTGGCAGATTCAAATTCCAAGAAGCAAAGATTCTGTGAACTGACAGTAACTTTACATTATCAAAGGTTGAAATAAAACAAACATGCCGCATGGAAAGGCATTCCTATAGGGTGGCAGGCAGTGATTATCTCCAAGTTTTTAAAAGAAAGCCTACCACATGTTTACCTAATGTGCTGGCAATTAAAAAGTAAGGAAGAGATGTCTGGGGAACACCAAATAAGGTCTCCTCACCTCATGTCTAGATTAATACTATGTTTTCAAGTTAATTTCATTCCAGTGAGGCACACGCCCCAAATCCATCTGAAAAATCTAAATCTTACTCAGCCATTTTCAGTGTGTCATTCCTCTGCTATGAACACAACCATAGCTCCCTATTACTTACCAACAAAAATTTAAACTAAACTCCAGCTGTCAGGACCACAATGATTTGACCTAATCAATTGCTTCTGGAGATGAGAATGGTGGGTTAAATATGGCTACAAAATTCTATGCAGTTCTTCCCTCTATTCCCTAAATACAGAGTGCCCCCTTTCACATGCATACACTAACAGAATGTGGCAGAAATGGCACTGTGTGACTTTTGATACTTGGCCTCAAAAGGACTTGCAGTTTCTGCTCTTGCCCTCTTGAAACACTATTATATAAGAAACCTGGGCTATCCTGCTGGAGAAACCACATGGAAGGGAAATAAATGATGGTCTCAGCTAATCATCAAACACGTGAGTGAGGTCATCTGGACTGCCTTACTATCTTGCAGCAGCCACAAGAGTGACCCCAAACTAGAAAAACAATCCAGTTGAGGACAATGCAAATTAAATAACCAAGAAAAAAATTTTTTTTGTTTTAAGCCACAGAGTTTTTACTTTATCATATATACATATATATTTAAAATTTTATAGCTAAACCCAAATTTTAAAAAGAATGCAGTAAAAAGAAAACAAATTTTAATAAGAAAACTCAATTTTTAAAAGTAGATGACGGGGCACCTGGGTGGCTCATCTGGTTAAGTGTCTGCCTTCAGTTCAGGTCATGATCCTGGGGTCCTGGAATCGAGCTCTGCATTGGGCTCCCTGCTCTGCAGGGAGCTGCTTTCTCTTTCTCCCTCTGTCCCTACCCTTGCTCTTGCTCATGTTCTCTCTCTTACTCTTTCTCAAATAAATAAAAAATAATAGTAAAAAAAAATAGGTAACAAATGTGTACAGACACCTCACTAAAGAATGGCAAATAAGGACATAAAAAAAATGTTCAACATCATTAATCATTATGGAAATGCAAACTGAAACTACAGTGAGGTAAGACTATGTATCTGTTAAAACAGCTAAAATAAAAATAACTTACAATAGCAAATACTAGCAAGAGTGAGAGCAACTCGAACTCTCAAGCTTTGCTGGTAGAAATGCAAAATGATATAGGAACATTGGAAAACATTGGGGCAACTACAACTTCTTAAAAAAAATTAAACATACACTAAAATGACCTAGCAATCCCCCTCTTAGATATTTACCCAAGAGAAATAAAAACTTAAATCACACAAAAACCTACAAAGCAAATGCTGTAATGGCTTTGTTCATAATTGCCAAAAAACAGAAACAACCCTAATGTCCTTCAACTGATCAATGTGTTAAAAAAAAAAAAAAAAGACAACAACACTGTGATATGACCATACTATGGAACACTACTAAGCATTAAAAAATAATTAATAGGAAAAAGAAAAGAAAAAAAAAAACCTACCAATCCACACAACAGCGTTAACAAATCTCAAGTACATTATACATGAAAAAAGCCAAACTCAAAAGGTTATATACCACATTATTCTACTTATATGACATTTTATAACAGAATAAAATACAGGACAGAAAACAAATCAGTACCAGGGACAGAAGATAAGGCTATAATCTCACTACAAAAGGGCACAACAGAATTCTGGTGGGAGGTAAAATTCTTATATAATTTGACTGTGGTGATAGTTACACGACTGTAAGCATCCGCCAAAATTCACAGACCTATATGCTGAAAAAAGTGAATTTTACTATATAACAATTATTCATCAATAATCAGAATTAAACACACACACAGAACAACCTCCCAAACATTGTACTTAAACATTTGTATCCCTCAGAATAATGATTATTTTTCTAAATGCGTAGTATAATCAATAAAATTAGCAAATTCTAACTGGAGGATTGGTGGCTTTTAAAACTATTGTCCTAACTCTTAAACACTGTAATTTCAAGCTTCTTTCCAAATTCAATCCATATGCCTCATCCCAAAGAAATGACCTAGTTTTACAGACATATGAATTACTCCTTCTCAGTCTAGCTTACGAACACATTTTCTTCTGAGAAAAAGACTTAGCAAGTTGGGTACAAAATGTTACAGTGAGAGGGAAAAATCACCAATGCCTATGGCACCTCTACTATTCTTCCTTTTATGCTGGGGGATCTAAAATGCAATCCCTTTGGCTGAAATACAAATGGCCCTACCGGTAAAGTTGATGGAAGGGTCTGAGGAGGTTTTCTTCCCTAATGAGGGGAAAAAAATTACTTATTTATTTTCCTAAAATTATCTATCTATATACAAAAATGGGCTCAGTCTGTTTTCAGATTGTATTTATAGTATTTCAGCATGACATACTATCTCAGCTCTTATAAGTTGCCTCTACATTTGAATGCAGTAGTTCAGAATTTAATTTAAACACAAAAGAATACAAAGAAAGTGACTTAAGAGACCCAAAGATTATTCTGCAGAAGAAACAATTATTATTAAAGGCATGCTTTCTTTGATACAATAAAAACAAAACACTTGGCAGTCAGAAATAAGTCGAATGAAGTCTCAGTATTGAAGTTGGAACGAGGAAAAAAATAATAAATTATTTATGAGCCTGAATTGTTAAAAAGCAAAATATTTCCCAAGGAGCAAAAATCCCTGGATATAGAACAAGATTTTACTATAATTAAAGCATACTCCAAAAACAACTAGCACAGTAGCCACTCTTGATGATCTCCTACATGAGACTTATAGTTGATATTTCTGAATCATTGACTTCTCTCTTGTTTCTCTTCATAGAGGCAATATACCTCATCAAAGTCTGGGCTTTTGAGTCATATTGCCAGGATACAAAGTAAGCTCCACCACTTGTGAAAGTATAACCTTGGGAAAAATTAAATTCCTTAATATTCCTTTGATTCCTCATCTGTAAAATCATTTAGGAAAACAGTACCAGCATCTCATAAGGAAATTTATGAAATTCAATGAGATAATCCATGCAAAGCCCTTGGCACAGTACCTGGCATATGATAAACTCTCCATCAGTGATAGCTATTACTACCTCTAAATTATCAATCTTTGAATCTCATAACAAATCATCGAGTGAGACTCTACTGAAAGACCAACTTTCTCCATGATACTCCCAAGCTCCCACCCAAAAGGAAATAAAATGATATATATATATTTTTTAAATATTTTATTTGTTTATTTGACAGAGAGCTAGAGAGAGAGCACAAGTAAGCAGAGCGGCAGGGAGACAGGGAAAGAGAGAAGCAGGCTCTCTGCTGAGCAGGGAGCCGGATGCGGGAAGCATGACCCGAGCCGAAGGCAGCCGCTTAACCAACTGAGCCATCCGGGTGGCCCGGAAATAAAATGATATATAAATTCAAGAAATTATCTGTCCACTTTCTAATCCCTGGTTACCTTATATTTCATCACATTGTACTACTACAAATGACAAGAATAATTTTTGATTCATTGTATAAAATTCTTAACACCTAGCTTTGTCTTTCATAGGACATAAAAGGACCAAAATAATATTATGGTGAAGAAAAAAGTTGAGAGAAAGAAGTAAGTTCTAAAGAAAGAGTGCAAGGGCAGCAGTGGAGGGAGGTGAGGGAATGAGAGAAACAGAGAAGTCTTCTCTAAAGCCTCGAGGGTATTTGACACTGCCGACTATATTCTTCCTTCACAGAATGCTCCTCAGCTTCCACAATCAAGCACTGTTCCCTCTCTCCTTCCCCATCTATTCCGAATGCCCAATGCACAACAGGATGTCTTCATTTCCACTCCTTCATTTGTAACTCAAAAAGAAATGAACTCTGTGCTCTTTTTCTCTATACTACTTCCCTTAGGGTCAATTACCACCTCTAGAGTAATGACAACTCTTAACCTCAAATCTTCAAACTCTAGCTTGAGAAACAGCAACCGCTAAATAGATAATCACCTTCATATATAAAGCAGAGGAATTAGAATTTAAGAATTATTTGTTCCCTGAAAATATAAGATTTTATTTTTTGAAACAGTTGATGCCTTCTAACATATGTCCCATTTTTTTAACAGATTAGAACTACCAATAGCAACAATTCCCTAGATTCCAGATCCAGCTGTTTTAGCAATGAATTTTTGTTTCTCCATTTTAGTAAGTTATAGACTGACTCAGCCTCTCAAGTATTATGAATGTCTTTTGTTATTGTCCATACAATAAAAATTTTAATATCCACTAATTAAAACCATAAAAATTTGTATTTAATGTATCAAAATTATCAAAACGCTGAAGATAACTATAACTATAAGTGAAATACAAAAACAAATTAAATGGCATGGTTTTTGTATATTAAAATTCATATGTAAAATAAGACTTGACCCTCGAAAAATTCTCTATGTTAAATATACAGAGATATCATTGGTATAAGAAGTATGTCACTAAGATATTTAAATTTCTGCTAAAATAGCAGTTTAAAGAAATCATTAAGTATTTTTTATTAGATGAATGAAGCCCTGCAACTAAAAACAAAGTTACAGGTCTCTTCCTTCAATTTTTTAGAACCTACCGGAGAGATTCAGCCATTCGCCTCAAGTCTTCATTTTGCTGTTTTAAGCGTTCAAGCTTTGCCAGAATCTTGGACAGTTCTCGGCTAGAGTGGTCAGGGTGGTCATTATCTCGTACCAAATGACCACCTATATAAAATAGTAAGGTCCCCCAGGCAAAAAGAATGAGCATAATCCAACGCCAGGAACCAGTCCATGGCCGCATTTTCAGATTTTCAACTCACTCCCCTGGCTTCCTGGAGCTCAAAGAATTGAAAACATCATAACTCTGTTTCTAGCTAGTGCAAAAGTGGTTGCCTTCAGTTGTTTCAACACATGATGCTTCAGACAAACTCGTTGTCTCTGGCAGTCCTGTAGTGAATCTTTCAAAGAGATCTTCCTGGTACTATGAGTAGGATGCTTTATTGTCCTGTGCTTCATGGACTCTACATGCTGTGGAAAGAGTAAGAAATGTATTTAAATTATTTAGGATATGCAAAGTAGCATATGCTGAGATTCATGGAGTTAAAGGAAACATTGGTTTTGACTGGTCAATAGGCTGGCAAATAATCTAACAGCCTAATAATAAGTAAAAAAGCAAAAGCTTTACATTTGCATAGGAAATCACCCATGCACAGCAGGGCTCTACCAGACAAGTTAATTAGCTCTAAGCTTGGAAGTCCTCTAAGTGCCATCATCACTTTTCCTTCTTACATCATTGTGCAATAGATAATACATGGAGATCAAAAGATTGTATCTTTGAATAAGCAATCAAAACCAAACAAATTATATACATATTTGACCCAATGTTTCCATTATCTCAAACAGAAACATGTTCTCATTCTCATAAGATCTCAGTTCTATCTCCCTCCATCTCACTGCTCAGCTGCCATGATACTACCACTTAACTCTGTAGGTGACAGGCAAATTGTCACTGATAAAATTCTAAAAGTGACATGCATAGTAGCTAAGGAAAGGTTATGGCATCCATTAAGCAGCTGGTAACCACTCCAAATATCACAAGCAAAGGTTCATATAGATTAGGCTAGATTATCCCTTCCTTGAATTTATTAAAAAATACCAATAACTGCAACATAAGTCTATACCAGTTATATCTTAGTCACTTTGCATCTTAAGTTACACATGCACATGTTTTCTCAGGCTTGGCTGTGGGTTTCATCTGTCACCTCAGCATCAGGCCTAGAATTCCCTTTAGAAACAAAACAGTTTTTTCTGCAAAGAAAAAAATTGTAGGCAAAGATATAATTTTAACACTATTTGATAATTCCAGAACTATGTAAGAGAAGTTGTATCTCCAGGCACAGAGTTCCTTGTAAAAAAGAGAAAAGAGGGGCGCCTGGGTGGCTCAGTGGGTTAAAGCCTCTGCCTCCGGCTCAGGTCATGATCTCAGGGTCCTGGGATCGGGTCCTGGGATGGAGCCCCGCATCAGGCTCTCTGCTCAGCGGGGAACCTGCTTCCCTTCCTCTCTCTGCCTGCCTCTCTGCCTGCTTGCAATCTCTGTCTGTTGGATAAATAAATAAAATCTTTAAAAAAAAAAAAAAGAGAAAAGATAAGAAATAGTTTCCGTATGGAAGACTGAATGTGATGAGCATTTGAGCATTAATTAAGCAGTTATTAAAGATTAGACAGAAAAGTTGTAGAAAAGGCCTCAAAAATTAGTACAGAGCTACTATTTTCCTATTTTTGAACCTCAAATCTCAGCTGTTTTTAAGTGCCCAAGTATTCAAAGAAAAGCAAATCTCTTCAAACAGGTGTTCTACTTCCTTCCTGTTCCTACGCTATTTTCTTCATTGTTACCGGGTTACACTAGTTAAAACACACAATGAAAAGAATTGTACTCACTGAGAATTGTTTGAAAACCAACTAAAAAGGCAATAATCCAAAAGAAAACTTGGCATTTTGTCTGTTGTTTTAATAACTATGCTTAAGCCTATTGAGAACATTCTTGTTAGTGACTCCACTGCTCTTTCTTGTCCCTCTCAAAATCCTTGCCCAAAACCCTGTTCCCCTAATCTCAGGTAACCTCCTCTATTCACTAAAACATAAGAATTAAGGACTATTCAACATTTCAGGGTCAAAGATCAGTCATAAGATGTCATATATGGAAAAAAAGCAGATATTCAGGGCTTCCTAGTTAAAAAAAAAAATGAATCCACTCTAAAGCCTAAGGGGTGGATTTAATTCAGTAATTCAACAAAAGAAGCTTAACTATTAACATTAAAGTTAATACTATCTGTGACAACACATGTAACACTGTAAATTGCTGTTATAACATATGCCAGAAAAACTATTAAAAAGTCTAGTTAATTCTAAGCTATACCAATAAGATACTAAATTTTTTAAAAAGATTTTATTTATTTATTTGAGAGAGAGCACGCACACACATGGGAGTGGAGGGTGGGAGAAAATCCCAAGCAGACTCCATACTGAGCACAGACTCATGCAGGGATTGATCTCAGGACCCTGAGATCAGATCTGAGCTGAAACAAAATGACTAAGTGCTCAAATGTGCTCTTTTGAGCACTTTTGTGCTCAAATGACTAAGTCACCCAGGTGCCCCAAGATTTTAAATTTTCTAATCTTTGTCTTCATAGCCAACAGTTAACTTAGAAAGATAACTGTGATAAACAAAAGATAGCTTTCTAAACAAGAATCATTTAAATAAAAAAAAGATTTATTGTAACATTTTATTAAAATTATAATACTCAAAGCCAGCAAAAATAGAACTCAAACAGAAACAAAAGTCTATAGAAACATAAATTTGTTATACAAAATACTTTAAATTCTTATAAACTACCATCAGAAATAACCAAAATATTAAATTACTACATATTACAGGAGTTGTAAAAATACACTGAAAATTATTATAGGAGCAAAACCTTGTCATTTTCTTAATTAACAGCAGCAGCCCATTATCTGAACCATGCCTGTCAAAATGTAAACTCCATGACTTTTATCCATTTGTTCACTGATGTATCCCAATATTTAGAACAGTGCCTGGCACTTAGTAGGTACTAGTAACATTTTTGAATAAATAAATAAGTGAATGAATGAGTGAAGGATGTCATACATGACATATGCTAATATGACATAATTCATGCACATCAGCTTCAACTGCATTTTATGCCCCACTTAGAAAGCAAATCTGAACGTAGAAAGTAAGAGAGTACTACTACTATAAGGAAAATTGTTCAAAAATAAAGTCATCCAGGGGCACCTGCGTGGCTCAGTGGGTTAAAGCCTCTGCCTTTGGCTCAGGTCATGATCTCAGGATCCTGGGATCGAGCCCCGCATCGGGCTCTCTGCTCAGCGGGGAGCCTGCTTCCCTTCCTCTCTCTCTGCCTGCCTCTTTGCCTGCTTGTGATCTCTGTCAAGTGAATAAATAAAATCTTAAAAAAAAAAAAAAAGTCATCCATAAGCTTTAGGATTTACTATTGTCAACACATACCTTACAAGATACTCTCAAATAATTAAAATAAACGTGTAAAAGACCATAATATCAACTTATGGTACCCTTCAAACATAAGAAAATAATTTCTCTTTACTTTGTCTTATTTTCCTCATCTAAAAGATTCATTTTGCAAAGACAATGGGATGACTGAAGAAAGGATGTACAGATCTTGATATGAAAGCCACTCTATTTGTGAAAGAATTTATTAGTGAAAATATTTCAAATTTATTAGTAAAAATATTTCAATATTAACTACATGAACTAATTTCTGACTAAAATTTATACAGCAGTGTTTGTTGAGATTTCTTCTAGGAGTGGGCTGTTTTCTTTTTAAGTATTTATAAATTCATTCCTGTTTGAGATTCACATTCCACCTTTCATCAGCAGAATACATATATACATATACATGCATGTATATATTACAGAATTTTAAATGGATTGACATATGTCAGGCTTCCTTCTACAAATTTAATTAGTGATACCACTTTTTTTTTTAGGGTAGTAGGTATTTAAATGGTTTTTGTTTTTGTTTTTTGTATTTACAGAGAATCTTTGGATTATATTTGCTTAATGTCTCTGAAATATAAAACATATGTAATTTTTCAAAGTAATTTCTTGAATCTGAAAGCTGAAGTATATAATTAGTAAAACTGAGGGCTTTAATAAAGTTACTGTGAGGCTTAAATGGTGTTAATATATAATGTACTTATAATGCTTGGCACATAAGAGGTGCTCAATAAAAGGTAATAGTATTTTAATGTTAATAAGATATGGAGATTAAAAATATAAGTATAGAATAAGCAAAGCCTGGACTAGAATCTTTGCTCTGCTATATCACAGCAAGGTAACCATACTGAAGTTCAATTTCTTTATCTGTAAAATGGATATAATACATACTACCTTTCCCATAGACTACTAGAAAAAGCTTAGATAAAACAATCTATAGGAAGCAGTTAGCATACCAGTAGCAAATTATTATTATGCTACATATATTAATGCTGTTATTTTACAGACCCATTTATAACATTTTACATAATTTATATACCACATGTACCATAATTTATTATAGGCAGTTCCTAAAATGGCTGCCAAGAATCCCTGTGTCCTGCCTTGTGTAATCTCCTCCTCCTGAGTGTGGGCTGGACCTAGTGACTCACTTCTTAAATAGAATACAGCAAAAGTGATATGATTTCACTTCTGAGATAAGGTTATAAAAGACTGATACTTCTATCTTGCTTATTCTCTCTTATTACTCTGAAGCTGCCATATGAAAAGGCCCATGTGGAATGGAACAGAATCTGCCCAACAACCATGTGAGTAAGCTTGGAAATGGATTCTGCACCAGTCAAGCCTTGATGTGACTGAAACTTGGTCCACATTTTGATTTCAGGCTTTTGAAAGACCACAGCCAGAAAATCTAGCTAAGCCATGCCCAGATTCTTAACCAACCAATAATAATTGTTTTTAAATCACTTAGTCTTAGGGTGATTTGTTATGTAACAATAGATAAATAGTATATGTGCCTACTTCCTACTGGGGCTGAGTGCCTGGTCTTCAGTTCATGTGTTATTCTTTCTGTCTCCAGCAAGCCATACAAAATCTAAGGCACAGAGTGGGCATTCAAGATGCCAGACAGAATTTAATCAATCACATTTTCTTGTATATCCTGCTAACATATCTTACAAATACTATAAAAAACTAAACTCAATTTAGAACAAATAAACAGTTCAATAAATAAAATTGTAATTATTAGTTTAATGCTATATTGGAAGTCTAAAGGTATTTTTATTGTTTGCTAACCAGCATTCTACTTTTAACCATGAAAGAGTAACTGGTACTAGACTTGTGCTCACTAGAAAACTTAAATATTTAGAAAACCTGTTTTCAAGATTGGGCAATAGCCAGACAAGACTGTGATGCCCGAGATAAGGTTAACAATCAAAGGTAAAACCTATAATCACTCCAGCTTTCTGCCTAAAATTTACTGAACACCAACACAAAAGTGGAGAACCCAGGCAAAGCACAGCTGTCTTCCCGAAGTGATGTTAGACACTAAAGTTTAAGAAGTTTAAGGAGAAGAACAGCTACAAGTCAATATATTGAAGAGGAAGGAGCTGCCCAGAGAAAAGGATCCAAAAATGTGTATAGGATACTAAGCTCTGCATGCTTAAGACTTCATGAGGCTCGCAAAGAAAAATTATCAAGAAAAAATAAATACTAGGTAACTGAAAAGTGAATATGTCTCAGAATTATATAAAGGGGAAAACCTATGAGTTCCAACCCAAAACAGTGAAAATGCCACATAGAAAACCTGGTGCATTCAGCAGAAAGCCAAGAAATAAAACATCTTAGAAGTTAGGGTTGGGATATATATACAATGGAATACTACGTAGCCATCAAATATTGATATCTTGCCATTTGCAACAACATGGATGGAACTAGAGGGTATTATGCTAACCCAAATAAGTCAATCAGAGAAATACAATTATCATATGATCTCTCTGATATGCAGAATTTAAAAAACAACGCAGAGGATCACAGGGGAAAAGAGGAAAAAATGAAACAAGACAAAACCAGAGAGGGAGACAAACCTTAAGAGACTCTTAATCTTAAGAAACAAACTGAGAGTTGTTGGAGGGGAGGGCACTGAGGGGATGAGGTGGTTGGGTGATAGACATTGGGGAAGGTGTGTGTTGTGTAAGACTGATGAATCACAGACCTGTACCCCTCAAACAAATAATACATTATATATTAATAATTTTTAAAAAGAAAATAGAAAGTAAATAAATTTTTAAAAAAAGAAGTTAGGGTTAAGTAAGCCCTAGAGCAGGGATCAGAAACTTTTCTCTAAAGAGCAGGATAATAAATATCATAAGCTACATGAGATACATACAGTCTTTATCACATATTTTTCACTTTTATTTTTGTTTCTTTACAGCCCTTTAAGAATGTAAAATCCATTCTTACCTCAAAACCATACAAAAACAGGCTATGGATCATATTTAGCTCATAAGCCAGAGTTTAATGACTCTAGCCATAGAATTAAGAAGAGGCTAACAAAAGCTAGAACAAAACTTAAAAACAAGCTACAAAAGGATCAAGGTGATCTAAAAAGTAAATTAAATGCCTAGCAAAACAAAACTCAACATTCTTTCAAGAAAGACAACAAAATAAATTCACACTCTCCAGCAACTAATAAAAAATTAGAAAGAACACTGAAAGAGATTATCTTGTGAGGCAGCTATCCAAGACGTGGTAAAGGCTAAGGATGGACTAGAATACTGAGCAATCTTAGCAGTCCGGGCCCTATGCTAAGAATGAGGTAACAGCATTCCATTACTCCAAGAATTTTAAGTCTCTGACTCAGTGAAAGTAACAATTGCAAAAACAACAACAACAACGAAACAACCCCAACTCAATCACTGACTAGAATGACTCCATCCCCATCCATACATAAACAATCAGCCTCAAAAAGAAAAATACCCATTTCTGGGCATAAATACTATTGACCTCAGTCCCTACAGCTCTGTACTTATAATGTCTGGCATGCAATAAAAAATCATGAGACACATAAAAAAACAAGAAATAACAAACCATTTTTAAGAGACAAAGCAAGCACACCAGAACCAGACCCATAAATGAACTAGATGTTAGAACTATGAGACAGAAAATTCAGAATAATTATAACCAATATATTAAAAAGTCTAAAGTATGGAAAACATACACGAACAGATGGAGGATTCAGCAGATAAAATGCCAAATTAACAAAAATAAAATATCAGAGAACCTCCTTATCGGAAAGGCTTATCAGAAAACTGGACAAAAGTTAAAACTAATCAACAAACATGACAAGAGTTCATTAGATATTATCCAAAATAAAATTCAAAAAGGGGAAAAAAAAGACTGCGAAAAAAAAAAGAAGGAATTCAAAATCTGTGGGAGTACTGATTATCAAATGATCTAACACATATATAACCAGGGTTACAGAAAGAGAGGAGAGAAAATAAGGCAGAAAATATATTTTCTACAATCAATGAATGATAAACCACAAATCCAAGAAATGCAGAGAACTGCTAGTAGGATAAATTTAAAATGTAAGGAAAGCTGCTGAAAACAAAGATAGAAAATCTTATAGGGAGCTGGGGGAAAAATTACATACAGATAAACAGAGAATGAGAACACATCTCTTATCAGAAACAATGTTAGCCAGGGGCGCCTGGGTGGCTCAGTGGGTTAAGGCCTCTGCCTTCGGCTCAGGTCATGGTCTCAGGGTCCTGGGATCGAGCCCCACATCGGGCTCTCTGCTCAGCAGGGAACCTGCTTCCTCCTCTCTCTCTCTGCCTGCCTCTTTGACTACTTGTAATCTCTATCAAATAAATAAAATTCTTTAAAAAAAATTAAAAAAAAAAAAAAAGAAACAATGTTAGCCAGAAGACAATGAACCAACAGCTTTAAAAATACTGGGTAGAGGGGATAGAAGTGGGGATAGTGTCCACTTACAACCAGTGAAAATATCTTTCAAAAACAGTCATTTCCAGGAAAAACAAATGCTGAAAAATACTGTGTCAGCAAAACTGCACTATTTAAAAAAAAAAGTTAAATGAAGTATACTGTAGTAAAGTTCTCATTGCACATTAGATTGATAAGTTAAAAATGTGTATTGTAAGCCCTAGAGCTGTGCTGTCTGCTTCAATAGTTACTTGCCACATGGAACTACTTAAACTAGAATTAACATTAAATACATATTCTCAGTCACGGTAGCCACATTTCAAACGTTCAATAGCCCCTTGTGCCTATGGCTACCATTACAAATGGTGCAGATATAGAACATTTCAATCATCTCATTAAGTATAACATTTCCCCAGAGCAACAATTTAGAAAATAAAAATAAGTATAAAATTTAGAAAATAATAGAAAACAATTATAGAAAAATTATAATATTTAGAAAATAAAAATAAGTATAAAAAATTCAAAAATATGACAAAAATGAAATCATAATTCAAAATATAAAACAGAAAGGATGAACATAAGATATATGATATAGATGACCACTCTAGGATTTCTGAGAGGAGAGAATTTAGTATCTTGGAAAGACAGGGGAAAGTTTCATAGCTACAGTAAAGAAGGGAGCACATCTGAGAGATGGCATGAGTAGTTTACCTTCTAAATAAGTTACTTCACTCAGTGTAGTGATTTACACATTACACTCTATTTATTTTAAAATATATACATGGTTTTAATCAACATTTGTAATGGACAACACGTGGAACAAAGTTACCATGTACTTCACCTAATTTTATACAGCACCATGATTCACTCACTCATTCATTCAAAAAAATACTTAGTAAGTCCCTATCCTATAAAAGACTCTGTCCTAGGCACTGGAGTTGTACCAGTGAATAAGACAAATGAGAATCTCTGCCCTCAAGAGGTGATAAGAGGATTCTAATTGCAAAGGGAAGTAATTCCACAGATACAACCTCAAAAAAGCCTCTTCTTGCAGCAACTAACATACTGAGGAATACAGTGAGAAACTGAATATAAACTATACCAACTGATTTCAAAAACACAAATAGTTTAATCATTCTGTGAAAAACATCAAACGCAGTACCACTTATAACACTGTCAAATTGACTGTTCCTATATCTAACAAGAAAATGACCAAAGCTACTTCCTTTAGCATCTGACTATGTGGAAATGATGTTTCCAAGAATCACATTCAAGTGGCTTCACTTTAATGCTAAGGGCAAAAGACGGGGATATAACAATATTCTACAGAACTGACTACGAGTCAGAACAAAGACTTGTTCTACTATGAACGATGTTCATAAGAGGGTGGTCTTCTAATTTCAAAAATAATTTGACACTCATTCAATACAAGTATGTATACACTTATACACTATGCAAAGGGAAATATGGCATTATACATCACATATTTCTATAAAAACATCCCTTTTGATGAGAATTCCACTAGCAGAAGTTTATACTAAGATGTGTTTTAACATATGAACAAAATGCATTTTACAAAGCTACTCATCACAACATTTTTTGCAATAGCTCCAAAGGGGAAAAAAACATAATTGCCCATCAACAGAAATATGGTTTAATAAACTGTGAATTACTTTTACCCCCAAAATTGTTTTTACCATGATGTCAAAAAGGAGGAAAATGTGACTCAGAGCCAATAAGAAAATCAGTCAATTTAAAACAAACCCCTAAGACAGAGGTGATGAAGGCAGACAAGGAAACTAAAACAATTACTAAAAATATATACTAAGATTTAGATTAAAAAATCAATATACTGAAAAAAAAAACAAATGAAAGCTACAACAAAAATGCAACTTCTATAAGTAAAAAAAAAAAAAAACCCAAAAGTTAAAAAAATTCTCTGGAAAGGATTAAAGAACAGATTAGATACTATAGAGGAAAAGGTCAATGGACTTGAGGACAGAGCAATAAAAAAAATCCTCATCACAAGAAAAAGAAAATTTGTAACCCATAAAGTGACAAATGGTAACTAGACTTATTGTGGTAGTCATTTCACAATATGTACAAATATCAAATCATGATGTTATATGCCTAAAACTAATATGTTACATATCAATTTTATTTATTTATTTATTTTTAGTATGTTTGGTTAGCCAACATATAGTACGTCATTAGTTTTTGATGTAGTACTCAATGATTCATTAGTTGTATATAACAATTTTTTTAAATTAACCAAAGATAAAATTATCTAGGAAAGAAATCTGAAGGAAATTTGATAAAAAAGAAAATTTTAAACTAGCCATTTTATAGTACTTATCTTTAGATATTATGGTGTTTTATAGCTTTCCCCACAGCTGTATCATTATACAGTAACCATCATCATGAACTAAAAATTTGTTTAGGTGATAAAACTCAAATAAAAGTCATCCAACATCATTAGCAAGAAAGCAATTTACATCATTAGCTTCAGGGCCAAGGAAAATCTATGGGTATTTCCCCATTTTGACATTCAGCTTGAAAAAGGACTTCTTAGAACAAGACCTGACATTAATCTTAAAGTAATGTACACTGAAAATATGCTTAGTTTTAGACACATGCAGAATTTCTAAAGTATTTTAGAATACAAATAAAAATCATAATTTAAAGGGGAAAAATAGTCATGGAAAAAATACGTACATGGTAAAAATAATTTCAGGGGGCTTCTTAGAAAAAGTACAAGCTAGTGGATAATGGAACAACATCTTTTAAAGTTGCTGAAATTTTAAAAAAAAAAAAAAAGGCCAAACTATATTTTGCTATCCAGTGAAAATATTTTTTTTTAAAGCAGTTTTCTGTGAACTTATGTTTTCACTTAACTTGGGTAAATACCTAGAAGTGGGACTGCTGTGCCCTAAGGAAAATGTATGTTTATTTAAAAAAAAAAAAAAAGGTGATTCCAAAGTGGCTGCTCATCCTGAGTTATCACCAGCAATGAATGAGAATTCTTGTTACTCCACAATCTCTCCAGGATTTGATATTGTTAATTTTTTAAAGCAATTAAAATAGCTGTAGAGTGGTATCTTGATGTAGTTTCAATATGCATTCAATTTCCCTAACAACAAACTGATATTAAGCAAGTGATTATCTTTTCTTGTACTTATTTGCCATCCATTTATCTTCTTTGGTGAAGTGTCTATTGTGATCTTTTGCCATTTTTATATTAGAGTATTTGTTTATTGTTGAGATTTAAGAGTTCTTTACCTGTCTTAAATACAAATATTTTATCAGGTAAGTTATTTTTCAAATATTTTCTCCCAATCTGTGACCTTTTCATTCTCTTAACAGTATCTTGCACATAAGAAGGTTTTAAATTTTTTTAAAATGAAATGTGATTTATTCTTTTTTTTCTTTTTTTTTTCTTTTTTTTTCATTAATTGCAGTTTTGGTGTTATAGCTAAAATACCAATCCCAAATCCAAAGTCACATTTTCTCCTATGTTTTCTTAAAGAAGTTTTAGTTTAAGGATTCAAAGTTAAAACTACATTTACCCAGTACTGCCACTCCTAGGTATCAACCCAAGAGAAGTGAAAGCTTATGTTCTCAATAAAACTGATACTTACATGTTTATAGCAGCTTTACACATAATAGGCAAAAAAGGGGGGAAAAATGAGATGGCCTTTAACAGGTGAATGAATTTAACTCTGATATGTCAGAAACAACGGAATATTGCTCAGCAACAAAAAGGAATGAGCTAGGGGCACCTGGATGGCTCAGTGGGTTAAGCGTCTGCCTTTGGCTCAGGTCATGATCTCAGGGTCCTGGGATCTAGCCCCACATCAGGCTCTCTGCTCAGCAGGCAGCCTGCTTCCCCCTACTCTCTCTGCCTGCCTCTCTGCCTACTTGTGATCTCTTTCCCTCTCTGTCAAATAAATAAATAAAATCACTTAAAAAAAAAAAAAAAGGAATGAGCTATTGACCCACTCATCAAAATGGATGAATCTTTAATATATTTTGCTAAGTGAAAGAAGCCAAAATCAAAAGCTGCACATCATGTGATTCATTTATTTAACATTATGAAAGATGGAAAACTAGGATGAAAAAGGGATCCGTGGGGGCACCTGGGTGGCTCAGTGGGTTAAAACCTCTGCCTTCAGCTCAGGTCATGATCCCAAGGTCCTGGGATCAAACCCCGAATCGGGCTCTCTGCTCAGCAGAGGGCCTGCTTCCTCCTCTCTTTCTGCCTGCCTCTCTGCCTACATGTGATCTCTGTCTGTCAAATAAATAAATAAAATCTTTAAGAAAAAAGAAAAAGGGATCAGTGGTAGCCAAGGCTTAAAGATGCAAGGAAAGGGGCTGCAGGGAAAATTTTTACAATGATGGAACAATTCTAAATGGTACTGAAGAAGGGCACATCATCTTTATGATATTCATCTGCAAACCCCTAACTCCATTCTAATAATGAGAAAGATACTAGACAAACCCAAACTGACCAGAATGTACTCTTCAAAACTATCAAGATCATAAAAAAACATGAAACAACCAAGAATCTATCAGTGATCTGAGAAGACCAAGGAGACATAATGACTATATGCAACATGATATCCTGGATTAGATCTTAGAAGAGAAAGGGACGCTATGGAAAAACTGGTGAAATCCAATATGATCTGTAGTTTAGTTAATAATATTGTACCACTGTTAATTTATTAGTTTTGACAAGTTACCATGGCTGTGTAAGATGGGAAACCTGGAAAAGTGTATATGGAAATCCTCCATACTTTCCTTGCAAATTTTCTGTAATTCTAAAATCATTCCAAAATAAAAAGTTGTTTTTTTTTTAAGATAAAGGCAAAACAAATACATTTTCAGAAAACAAAAGCTGAAAGAACTTGTTGGCAGCAGATACCACCAAAGACATATGTAAACGGATGCTTATCAGGCTGATTATAGATAGAAATGTGAATATAAACAATGGATTCAAACAGACATATTAAATATATGGTAATTATAAATGAAACTTCATTTTAATTTCTTCTAAAATAAATTTTAATCTTTAAAACTAAAGTAATGACAAGGTATTATGGGACATGTAACAATGTCATGAAATGTATGACAATAATAAAGGATGACAGGCAGAAAAAGGAAAGATATTACTTTAAAGTTCCTACATTATCCTTCAAGAGGTATGACAGCATTTGAAAGTTTGGTGAAATAGGTAAAATATTCAAAATGTAAACTCTATCAATGAAATATAAAACAGATAAGCAATAGAAATAAACACTATAAAACCAAAAACAAATCCTTTGAATAGACCTATAAAATTGAGATTTCAGCTGACTTAATCATTGGGGGAAAATAAGACCTAAGTTGCCAATATTAGGAATGAAAGAGGGAGAATCACTACAGATAGCATCTGTAAAGATAATAAGGGAATACTGTAAAGATAATAAGGGAATATTGTAAACAACTTTGTGTCAACAAATACAAAGCCAGACCTGAAACTGGCAAATTTCTTAAAAGAAATAACCAAAGCTCAATCAAAAAGAAACAGACAATCTAAATAGCTATACAGGCTCATAACCATTAAAGATGTTGAATTTGTATTTATAAATCTTGACAAGAAGAAAACTCCAGGCTCATATAGCTTTATGTGTGAATTCTACCAAACATATTTCTAGAAGACATAACAGCAATTTTTCATAAATTTTTCTAGAAAAGAAAAAAGGGGAAAAAATGTTTGACAGTCTCATAAAAGCTAAATATATATTTGCCATATAACTCAACAATTCCACTCTTAAGTATTTATAAGGGAAATGAAAACATATGTTCATACAAGGACTTCTACAAGAATGTTCACAGCTGCTTTATTTATAAGAGCCAAAATTTTGAAAAAAATCCAAGTATCTACCAACATATGAATGGATAAACAAAATTTGACTTATTCATATCATAAGATATTATTCAACAGTAAAAAGGAACAAACTACTAATATATAGAATATAGATCAGTCTCAATAACATGCCAGGCTAGTGATACCAGGGATAAAAAACATACACATTGATATGAAATTCTAGACCAAAGAAATTACTACAAAGTGCCAGGGAGCAAGCAGGTGACTGACTAAAAAGAGGAATGACAGCTACATGAAGGTATGTATTTGAGAAAAATCATCTAACTGTACACTCAATATGGGTACATTTTATTGATATAAATTATGCTTCAGGACAGCTGAAAAACATTTTAAGAGAAAATTTAAAACTATCTCCATTTTTTAATGTAATTGAGAATGTCAATAATTGAGGGCTGCTAATTCATTAAATGACTAAATTATGTGTTTGCATCTTGTTTCAATGAGTTTTTTCACCAAATCACTGTATATTCTGTCTTTTTATGAAAAAATTCCAAAGGTAATTATTCTTTAGATATAATCAACTTCAATACAAATGTTAATGCAAAAACTGTATTTTGTATACATTTCAAAAATAGTTAAGAATCAACTCAAATAACTAGTAATATAATTAACAAATCATAAACTATGTTCAGTCTTTTTAGTAGCCTAACCTCCTCCAAACAAAATAATTTAATCACAAATATTCAAATAATGAGTCCCTAAATTATACACTAGTTATTATTATTATAAAATATATAGTTCAGAGAGTTATCTTTAGAAGAATTTATTCTCTTAACTGGAAAGAGGGAAAAACAAATCACTATTATAGACTACTTCTTGAAGTAATTCACTGTAATGAAATAAAATGGAAATTTTCAACAGAAAAGAAATCATTTATTCAACAAATTTAATTAATGATTACTATAATGTAGAAGTTAAGTGTAACTATTACACTTTAAAGGTATCAGGTTGATAAAGGGAAACGTAAATAAAACTTTTAGAGAAAGCTAGTTATCAATTATAATGTACAAAAATTTGGGTGAGAGAGCACTGAGTAGCTCAGTTGGTTAAGTGTCTGCCTTCAGTTCAAGTTGGGATTGAGCCCCAAGTCAGGCTCCCTGCTCAAAGGAGATTCTGCTTCTCCCTCTCCTTCTGCCTCTCCCCCCACCACCCCACTCATGCTCTCTCTCACTCTCTTGTGTATTCTCTCTCAAATAATAAAATCTTAGAGAAAAAAAAGAAAGAAAAGTACAAATATTTTAAAAGCCCTGTACATATAGAATCCAATTCTAGATTCACATATACCCAAGACTTTAAATATCTTCCTATTTGATCTAAATTCATTTTTAAATTAAGTACTATTATATAATCATTTATTTAAACTACTACTTACTATCCAGCCTCCGTATGGAAAAAGGGAAGTTTTGTGTTTATTAATCTAAGAAAGTGGAAAAAAACAAGTAAAAAAATAAATTAAAATGGCCCTTTAATGCTAGTTGAAATCAACTTTTATTTATGTAAAAGCACCGATGTAACTCTTTTTTTTAAAAAGCACTCACCATCCTCTATTATTCGCTATCACAACTCACTGGCTTATTTATTTCCAATACTAAAAGGTATGCACTAGTAAAACAAGGACTTGGAACACAGTGCCTAGAACAGAGCAAGCCCTTTATTAGTATTTATTGAATGAAAACTGAAATGTAGAATAAAGGCAGGGAGAAAGAAAGTAGAAGGGGAGACAAGAAGGCAGTGGTAGGGAAAAGGGAGGATAGGAGAAGACAGAGAAGGAAATTTTCAAATAGCCCCTACCAAGTCTATAAAATTTAATTTTCATTGATTACTTACAGACTCATTTATCATACGTTCACACTGCTTATCAGTAAGGTCACAGTATACACACATAGGAATTTAAAATGCTAGGCATCCTGAATACATAAGCACAAAATGCTCTATTTAAGTTCACTGAAACCAGCCACCAATATCTTAAAAATTAATCTTCCTCATTATGAACTGCAAACAAATAATCACATTTATGAGGTTTCTATCAGGAGTATCTCACTCACCTTAATTCAAGATAACACACCAGGCTGTGTTTACTGATGCAATTAATTTGTACTATTCAAATGGGTCCAAAAATCTGGCCTTGGCGTCTTTACCTTTGGCCTGAATAGATTAAAACTGCCAAAAAGTAGTAATACTAAAAAATTCAAATAAAATGTATACCCTTACCATTTTATATGATTATCCAGTATGATATAATACATACTTGATTGGCAGCATGATAGAGTAGAAACAGCAACCATTTCAAATTAATGACTGGCTTTAAATATATGGGCAGTTTACCCAACTATAAAATTGGAATAATAGAATCTCCTCACATAATTGTAAAGATTACATAAAATAATATATGTAAGGGTGATTTGCATCCATTACTATTATTTTTCCCTTGGTCATTAGAAAGTAGGTATACTAGCCTTCTGTCAAGTTCTTAACTATCATGGCACCTTCATTCTTCCAGTTCCTTCCACCTGTACTATAATTCTTTTGGCTCATCCTTATAATTCATCTTTCTGCTTAAATAAATGTCACCTCTTTTCAGAGACAGTCCCTGATAAACTGTATCTATCAATTAAGACATGTTAGGATAAAAGTTAGAGAATCTAACTCAAAATAACTTTAAAAACAAGGAAATTTTAATTTTTCAGTAGACAAAAAGTTATTTAATAACTCCAAAAATCTATTTTCATCCTTCTGAAAGGCTAAGGCTAACATTCTTCATGAATAAGTTGGCTGCTTCAGTCCCAGCTACATGTAATTATAGTACATACATTACCAAGGAACAATTGGTAATCTCCTTTAGTTCTTCTCATTTTAAGGAAGAGGAAACTATTGACAGAATTCTCCCCTAGAAGATCTGCACATTTTATTATCCAAGACTGACTAACCTGTGCCTCACAAAATCAGTCACTGACAAGTGGGATGGGATTACCATTACAGCTTTGACTAATCAGGATTTATCCCTAAGGGTAGGTTCCAGAACAAAACTGGCACCCTAAAAGCAAGAAAGAAGAATGGCTACAATACCCTAAAGAGTGCTACAACACCCTATCTTTTTAAAAAAGCATTCACCATCCTCTATTATTCACTATCACAACTCACTGGCTTATTTATTTCCAATACTAAAAGGTATGCACTAGTAGAACAAGGACTTAGAACACAATGCCTAAAACAGAGCAAGACCTTTATTAGTATTTATTGAATTAAAAACTGAATGCATGAATATTACCCGTGTACATATATTTATTTAATACCTATAGTTAAAATCCTAGGCAAAATAAAACTAAAATCAAGCTTTAGAAGAATTAAAACTAAGATTCAAAATCATTTTCATGTTTATTCATTTCTTTTTATATACAGGAAATGTCAAAACTAGATGCTCAGAAAGCAATATATCTAAAAATAATTTCAAACCAAAGACTTCCATTCAAGCCAACTCATGATAAGCTTCAGAGTCCAGAAGACAAAATAACGGAAAATAATGAAGTGAACAAGAGAATTATGTAACGCAAAAATAGACTTAGAGAACTCAGTGACTACACCAAACGCAGTAACATTTGTATTATAGGAGTCCCAGAAGGAGAGAGAGAGAGGGGGACTGAAAATATATTTCAAGAAATAGCAGGAAACGTCCCTAATCTGGGGAAGGAAACAGACATACAGATTCGGGAGGCACAGAGAATTTCCATCAAAATCAACAAAAGCAGGTCAACACCAAGACATATTGTAATTAAACTTGCAAAATACAGTGATAAAGAAAAAAATCTTAAAAGCAGCAAGAGAGAAATTCATAACATACAAAGGAAAACCCATAAGGCTAGCTGGAGACTTTTCAATAGAAACCTAACAAGCCAGAAAGAACTGGCAGGATATATTCAAAGTGCTGAATAGGAAAAATCTGCAGCCAAGAATACTCTATCCAGCAAGGTTATCATTCAGAATAGGAGAAGACAAGAGTTTGCCACACAAACAATAACTAAAGGAGTTCATGACCACTAAACCACCTCTATAAGAAATAAAGGGGACTCTCTGAGTGTATAGGAGAGACTAAAAGTATCAAAGACAACAAAGGATCAGAGAAAATCTCCAAAAATAACAACAAATAACAAAACGGCAATATATACACATCTACGAATAATTACTTTGGGGGCACCTGGGTGGTTCAGTCAGTTAAGCATCCAACTCTTGATTTTGGCTCAGGTCATGATTTCAGGTTGTGAGATCAAGCCCCATGTTGGGCTCCATGCTTACAGCTGAATCTGCTTGAGATTCTCTCTCTTACGCCCTCACCCCTTCCCCTTACTCATACTCTCTGAATAAATACCTTTAAAAAATATATATAAGTACTTTGAATGTAAATGGACTAAATGCTCCAATCAAAAGACTTAAGAGTATCAGAATGGATAAAAACAAACAAACAAACAAGACCTATCTATATGCTGCCTACAAGAGACCCATTTTAGACCTTAAGACACCTGCAGATTGAAAGCAAGATGGTGGAGAAACATTTATCACACAAATGGATGTCAAAAGAAAGTTGGAGTAGCAATACTTAGATCAAACTAGACTTTTTTGTTCTTGTATTATTTCTATCCTGCTTTGATATCAGGGTAGTACCGGCCTCATGGAATGATTCTGAATGTGTTCCCTATATTCCCTTATTTGTAAGATTTTGATAAAGATCATCATTGTATCTTTAAATGTTTGGTAAAATTCACCAATGTGAAACCATGTGCTGGGATTTTGTGATTCCTAATTCAACTTTCATTCTTATTACGGTCTAAGATTTCCCATTTCTTGGATTCAAGACTGATGATTAGATTGTGGTATCATGCATTTTTAGAAATTATTTGGGTTTTTTTTCCCAAGTTATCTGATTTGTTAGTATATTATTGTTTATAATAATCTGTTATCACACTATGTATTTCTGTGGTTACCTGTTGTATTGTTTTTTCCATTTCTCATTTTGGTTTTTGAATCTCCTCTTTGTTTTTTCTTAATATACTTAAAACATTGTCAACTTTGTCTTTGTTCTTTTTCTTAAATGGTTATTACTTCCAATGTTACGTTATTTTTTTATTCTGGTCTCTATTTTATTTATTTCTGATTTTTCTTTGTTATTTTCTTCCTCTAAATTTTAGCTAAGTTTCTTCTTTTCCTGGTTCCTTGTGGTATAATATTTATTTGAACTTTCTTAATACAAGCATTTATAGCATAAATTTCACTCTAACATCTGCTTTTGCTGCAGCCTATAGGTTTTGGAATAGTGTCTTCTTCTTTTGTTTGAGACATATTTTGATTTGCTGTTTGATTTCTTATTTGGCCTACTGCTTGTGCAGTGGTATGTTAATACTCACATGTTAAATATTTAATATTTCTATTATAGATTTTCCAGCTTTCTTTTATTGTTGATCTTTAGTTTTGTATCATTGTGGCGGGAAAATCTATTTGGTATGATTCCAGTCTTCTTAAATTTGTAGTATTTGTTATGTATCTTTTTATGTGATTTAACCAGGGGAGTTTTCTGTGTATATTTGAGGAAAACATGTATTTTATTTTTCTTGGATGGAATGTCTTATATGTATATATATGTTGTGTGTGTGTCTTTTAGAACCATGTACTCTGAAATACACTGCAGGTAGAAAATGTTCTTGTGGAAAAAAAATAACTTTTAACTGAAGGTGCTCATTGAAAATAAAGCATATCAGAGGGGGAGTGGATTGGAGGGGAATGGGTAAAACAGGTAAAGGGGATTAAGAGTACACTTCTCATGATGGAGAACTGAGTAATGATGTATACAGTGCTATAGCACTGTTGAATCACTATACTGTACACCTGAAACTAATTATAACACTGTATCTTAACTATACTAGAATTAAAGTTAAAAACTTAAAAAAATTACATTTAATAGCTAAGAAGATGTATTGAAAAATTCTAAGTCATACAGGTAATGAAGAGAGATTCACAATCTTTCTAGAGAACTCTTTATAAAAAACAGATTAAAAGTTCAGATTCAAACAGATTTAAATTTTCTAAAGAACAAGATAGATTAAAAGTGTAATGAACATTTTATGTTACAGAAAATTCTAGGGGGATATATTTAAAAAGTAAACACACATTTTAATCTTCATATCAGAGGAATAAAAGCCCTTTAGAGGCTAATCTTTGCTACTGCATGTATGGAGAATATGATGATGATATTATTGGCTAATAATTCACTAATATGTGAGACAGATAGGTGGCAGAGAGAAAATTTATATATCCTAAAAAGAGAAGTTTAAATAAGTTATGGGACAACCACTGGTGAGATACTATTGCTCAGTTTAATGAAGACAAATACACACAATATATTATTATATTTATTGAATGCAGGATGCAGAAGGATTTAATGTTGATAGGTATGTAGTATGATGCCTTGGAAACCCTAAGTTCTAAGGTCAGACAGAACTGGGTCTAAATCCTGTCCATACCAATACAGAATTGGGCCAGCAAGGAATTAAGCACGGCATCTTACTTTCTCTGAGCCTGAATTTTTTTTTAAAGATTTTATTTATTTATTTGAGAGAAAGCACAAGCAGGGTGATGGGCAGAGGGAAAAGCAGACTCTCCACTGAGCAGGGAGCCTGATGTGGGGCTCAATCCCAGGACTCCCTGATCATGACCTGAGCTGAGGGCAGATTGAGCCTGAATTTTTTATTCTTTGAAATGAATGTGATAATTGCTATCATAGGGGCCCATCATTCTAAAGTGTAATGATGATAACAGCTATATTTATATAGTGCTTCCTGAGTGCAAGGTACTTTTCTCAATACTTCACAATTATAATACTATTTAATCTTCTCAACAACCTCCTGATGTAAGTACTATTATCCCTATTTCACAATGGAGGAAATTAAGGCACATTAAGATTAAATAACTTTCCCAAGGTTGTAAAGTCAGTAAGTGGCAGAACCAAAACCAATGATAGCTATTTTTGGTTACTGTTAAGAATAGCTTGCTGACTTTAAGAATTACAAGGGAGGCTAGAACATCTCCTTCCACCTAAAACAACTATATCACTAGATTATTTCAAGTATAATTCAATTTAGAGATTGAAAAGACCTCAAACTTTTCCTCCCAAATAGCACACTGTTAGGAAAACCGATAAAATAATTCCACTTGACTTAACTTTTTATAATTCCACTATACTTTTTAAAGTATAGTGAAGAGATTGAAAAGACCTCAAACTTTTCCTCCCAAATAGCACAGTTAGGAAAACTAGATAAAATAATTCCACTTAACTTAACTTTTTATAATTCCACTATACTTTTTAAAGTATAGTGAAGTGACTTTTGGTTCCATTCCAAGATGGTAAAGACAGACTTCTCTCTATCCCTCCTGCTAAGAACAGCTAAAAACCCTGGACACTCTATATAAAACAAGTACAAGAAGACTGTGAAAGACAGAAAAGGCAGAGCTGCTAATAATCTAGGGACTAAAGCAATAACATAGCAGTTTTGAGTTTTGAGTTTTCTTTTTGCCTCATATATCCCAGAAGGCAAAAACAACAGAAAGAGCAAAAGCATGGGTAAATGTAAAAGAATTTCCTTTCTTTTCTTGACTTTCTACATTATGTTTTGATAATGTCTGTTATGGTTTTAAGCACATGTAGAGGAAATTTAAGAGAATTATACTGTAAGTGAGAGAGAGTAATGGGACTTCAGAGAGGTAAAGTTTCTATATTTCATTCAAACTGGTAAAACATCAACGTGAGTACACTTTGATAAGTTACGTATCTTTCAGGTAATACTTAAAGCAACTACTAAAAAAATCTATACAAAGATATACACTCAGTAACATTTAGCAATATAATCATTAGAAATTTAATAGAGAGGAAGGTTTATAGTTAACTGCGTTTGCCCATTTCATCTACTTTCTAGCTGTGACTGCAACCATAGTATTTAACCTCTTTGTAAATTAGTCAATAACATTCATTAGTCAATAACCAATTAGAGTTAGAACATATTGGCTATAACTGCTATAGCTATTATTTTAATATTTTGATTGAGACTATTAACCCTTATTTACTTTGCTAGTTTAAATGAGTATTTATAGTAGTCTTGAACTGAGATATTTGGTGAAGTGCTAGTCATGGTGACTAGTATGTAGTATGGGCTTGATAAATGAAAGCTGTGATTATTTATTAGTAAATAAAGGTCCATGGGTTAGCCTTTCTTTATTCCCATAGACTCTGAACCATAAGATCTTATAACTTCCTTTACATCAGTCTTAGAAATTATATTTTTGGATTTGACACCAAAGCAAAGGCAACAAGAGAAAAAATAAACAAATGGGACTACATTAAATTAAAAAAGCTTCTGTATAGCAAAGGAAACCATCAACAAAATGAAAAGAAGACCTATGGAATGGGATAAAATATTTGCAAGATATATATCAGACAAGGGATTAATATCCAAAATATATAAAGAACTCATGCAAGTCAATAGAAACAAGCCAAACAATCCATTTAAAAAAACAGACAGAGGATCTGAATAAATCTTGCCAAAGT
>PISX010001276.1:108949-204181 GCA_004024625.1 Mellivora capensis
GTAGCAACATGGACGGGACTGGAAGAGATTATGCTGAGTGAAATAAGTCAAGCAGAGAGAGTCAATTATCATATGGTTTCACTTATTTGCGGAGCATAACAAATAACACGGAGGACATGGGGAGATGGAGAGGAGAAGGGAGTTGAGGGAAATTGGGGGGGAGATGAACCATGAGACACTATGGACTCTGAAAAACCACCTGAGGGTTTTGAAGGGGCGGGGGGTGGGAGGTTGGGGGGGCCAGGTGGTGGGTATTATGGAGGGCACGCATTGCATGGAGCACTGGGTGTGTTGTAAAACTACAAATTCTGTTACGCTGAAAAGAAATGAAATTTAAAAAAAAAATTTAAAAAAAAATCTTGCCAAAGTTGTACAAATGGCCAACAGGAACCTGAAAAGGTGCTCCGCATTTTGAATCATTAGCAAAATGCAAATAAAACCACAATGAGGTATCACCTCATACCTGGTAGAATGGCTCTTATCAGAAAGACAAGACAACAAGTGCTGGTGAGATCATATAGAAAAGAGAACCTTATGTACTGTTTGTGGGACCATAATTGGATGAAACTACTATGGAAAACAGTATAAAGTTTTTTTCAAAAAATTCAAAATAGAAGTACCATGTGATCAGCAACTCAACTTCTGGGTATTTATCCAGAGGAAACAAAATCGCCATCTTGAAAATATATCTGCACCCTCACTTTCATTGCATTATTTACAATAGCCAAGACAGATAAACAACCTAAGTGCCATCGACAGATGAAGGGATAAAGAAAATGTGGTATACAGTTGACCCTTGAACAACATTAGTTTGAACCGTACAAGTCCACCTATTCAGAGATTTAAATATATATTTAATATATTTAAAATATATATTAATTTTCATATTTGTGAAAACATAGATGGACCTTGGGGGGCATTAAAATACTAAAGTGAAATTTAAGTCACACAGAAAAAGACAAATACTGTATGATCTCACTTAAATGTGGATCTTTTTTTTTTAAATTTTTTTTTTTATTAAATGTGGATCTTAAAAAAACTCAAACTCATAGATGATACGCAAAACAAATCGGTTACCAGAGAAGAAAGGGCATGTGAGGTGGGCACACTGAGTTTAGGTAGTCAAAAAATACAAACTTCCAGTTATAAGATAACTAAGTATAAGAAAAAAAAAGAAAAAAAAACCTCAAAAACTATAAATTTTTAAAAATAAAGACAAACTATTTTATTGTTCTATATTCCTACAATGCTATATAACTTGTGCTTTCAATTTATCCCCCCAAAAATATTAAGTATGATTTACTACCCTTTTACAGATGAGGAACTGTAGCCCACAGGTATTAAGTAATTTGCTCACAACATTTACAAAGCTAGTATATGATAAAGTCAGAATATAGGTCTTCTGTCTCTAAATTTAATGCCCTTTTCACAACACTATGCTGTCAATCAGATATGGAAACACAAAGTTAGTAACTAGGAGATACAGTATTCAAAACTAAGTCGTTAAGCCCTATGTGCTTAAGATTACATTACACTATTGATACAAATGATTAAATATAAATGGATGGATGTTCAAGCTCATTAGCATTAAAGATACATTAAAGCACATCAAATTAGAAATATTACATATATCAAATTAGCGAACATGTACTAATGACTTAAAAAGTTATGAAAACACAGGGCACCTGGGTGGTCCAATCACTGGGTGTCAGCAAGTAATGATCCAAGGGTGTTAGGATCAAGTCCCATGTCAATGCTCCCTGCTCAGAGGAAAGCCTGCTTCTCCCTCTCCCACACCCTCTGCTTGTGTTCCCTCTCTTGCTGTATCTCTCTGTCAAACAAATAAAAATTTTTTAAAAGCCTAATGATAATACAATGGAATATTATATTGCCACCACCAAAGGGAATTACTATTGAAGAAAATATTCTATCCCACTGAACAGACAGCTAGAGATTCGAAGGTATGTAGTATTTTCCACACCACCTGAGTTCTATGTATTGCCTAGGAAAATCTAAAAATAAAGATAAAAGGAAATAAGGTGACAAAAAGTGACATGAGTAAAGTATGTAATGTAATTAATACTTAGTAACCTTTAAAAAAATTAAATGGACAGAGATATATGGAAAGAAATGAACAGATCCACAAGGAAAAAACAAAGGTAAAAAACTATATAACACATTAAAATACAATGAAATATGACACCTTCTGTAATCTTTCTAGGCCTGTTATTCCAAACAAAACTAAAACACAGATTGGGCAACATGATTAAAGAGACTGAAGGGGCGCCTTGGTAGCTCAGTCAGTTAAATGTCTGCCTTTGGCTCAGGTCATGATCCCAGGGTCCTAGGATTGAGCCCCATGGTGGGCTCCCTGCTCAGTGGGAAGTCTGCTTCTCTCCCTTCCTCTTCCTCTGCGTGTGTGCATTCTCTCTCTCACTCTCTCTCTCTCTAGCTCTCTCTCTCTCTCTCATATAAATAAATAAAAATCTTAAAAGAAAAGAGATATTATAAAATTCTTAACTCAGGAAATCTAAACATTTTTTGATACAAAGCTACTGAATTAAATGTGTCAAATCAATTATTTTGGTGTCACAGAAACCATTAAAAAGTGAGAGCCTAAATTTGGTACATAAATGTTTATAATCATCTCTTTGTAAAAGAGTAAAGAATATCAACCATTTACTGCGTAGCCTCCAAAATAACCTTTTTTCAATGTCTTCCACAGAAAATGGCTAATCCAATGTTTTCTAACATTTTTCTTATATTTGCCAATCCAAAATTTTGAGAGAAGATATTTGAAGTGTCATTAATAAAAAGCAATTTATCATAAAAATCTACAAAGCTACAAATACATCATTTAGCAATGGTATAGTAAGTTAACAACAATAGCCTACAAAAAACTGTTAATACTCTAAAGACAAGAATGACTTATGGCCCACCTATCAATTTCACCAGTTTTTCTTACCATCCCCAATATCCAACAAAATGTGATTTGATAAACTATCAATGCCACTGATATATTAAATGTTTTCCCATAAGTTTCCTGTTTCCTATTAATCTAATAAAATTTCACCAGTATGATCAAAGTAGACCCACAATCCCTTAGTCATTGAGCATTAGCCTCCAATTCTCCTTACATCTTCACTCCTCTCACAGAAACCCTTAAATCTAAATGGTGCTTTGTTATTTATACTGCTTCCCCTCAGTATGAGGACATGGTTCTGCACATTACAGAATATCCCAACACAAGAGCAGCTTGGCTTAAAAAAGACAGTTTTTTTTCCTTCTTTTATAGAAGTCATCTAGAGGAAGGCCATGTAGAGATGGTGGTTGTATAGTATCCTCAGGGACTCTCAGGGCCCCAAGTTTCTAACAACTTTCTCTTTCACCATTCTCCATAAGTGGCTTCCATCGTCAAGATCACCTCATAGTTCAAATTGTTTGGTAAAGCTCTGGTTACCAGGTCTTCAATTAAGGTAAAAAAGGAGAAACTGAATGGCAAATGGGATCTCTTCCAGCAGAGTCACTGATCTTTACAAGCACACACACACATATTTCTGCTTTTATCTTTATTGCCTGTCACTTATCTACAAAATAGTCTTTTCTTCAAGGTGTCAATGTACCTACCTTTTTCTTTTTTTAAAGATTTTATTTGGGGCGCCTGGGTGGCTCAGTGGGTTAAAGCCTCTGCCTTCACGCAGGTCGTGATCCCAGGATCCTGGGATCGAGCCCCACATCGGGCTCTCTGCTCAGCGGGGAGCCTACTTCCTCCTCTTTCTCTCTGCCTGCCTCTCTACCTACTTGTGATCTCTGTCTGACAAATAAATAAATAAAATCTTTAAAAAAAAAAGATTTTATTTATTTATTTGACAAAGGGAGAGAGACAATGAGAGAGGGAACACAAGCATGGGGAGTGGGAGAGGGAGAAGCAGGCTTCCCCGCTAAGCAGGGAGCCCGACATGGGGTCTGATCCCAGGACCCTGGGATCATGACCTGAGCTGAAGGCAGATGCTTAACATTTGAGCCACCCAGGCACCCCTCAATGTACCTACCTTTAAAAAAAAAAAAAAAAAAGATGAGGATTCTATTAATGTAGAAGAAAAAAAAAAGATTTAAGTTTGGGTAGAATACTAGCAGCCTGCATCACAAGTTCCTATCCATTTTTCACAGCTTCTAGGTAACCCTTGATAGTGAGAGAAATTTTATATCATATCTTTAATCAATACAGCTAATGTAAAAGCTTTCCCCAATATATACTCTTCCTTCCTTGGCTATCTGTGGAGTGTGGCCAATCCTAAACTGTACTGATACCACAACAGGTACAATAAGATTATAATTCGGAAGTCTTATTGGATAGGATTTTTCATCTATCACATCTTGTGCACCAGCTGGGAAAGAAAAGTTGATTTGTTTTGTAAAGTGGCCTAACAGAATGCTGCAACTCACTCTTTGTGTCTTGACCAATTAGCAAATCAATGGAGCTCCAGTGTGGTCTCTTTTGTTACAAATCTGGGATCTTAGTCCATAGACACATCTGCTGCACGATCACAATTATCATCTATCCCATTATAGTACCTCATTTACTGAACATGTAGTAGGTCCCTGTGCAAAGTGATCTATTTATTCATTCAGACCTCATAATAACCCTATTATGTTATTTTTGTCCTCTTTTTATAGAAAATAAAAATAGCAAATGTTTACTGAGTGTTTAGTATGTGCCAGGCTTACTCAAAGCATTTTATAGATAAGTACTATTATTATCCCTAATTTACAGATGAAAAGGCAGAAAAGTTAGTAACTTGCCCAAAGTCACATAGCTTATAAGTAGCAGAGCCATGGGACACCTGGGTGGCCCAGTCAGTTAAGCATCCAACTCTTCATTTCGGCTCAGGTCATGACCCCAGGGTCCTGAGATTCGCTCCTTCCCACCCCCAGAGTGCAGTCTGCTTGGGATTCTCTCTCTCTGCACCGCCCACCCGTGCACATATGAATGTACATGCTTGCTCTCTCTCTCCTTTAAAAAAAAAAAAAATAGTAGCAGAGCCAGGATGCAAATCCTCACAAACACTCAAGAGTAAACTCAATTAACTACTATACTATAATGATAAAATAAGCCAGCAGAGGGTTAAGTAACTCACCTAAGAGCTAGATCTACTGTCTTGACTCCAAATGAATCAAAGCAATATGGTTTGACTGACCAAGGAATTATTACTCTTCAAGGGCAGAATTACAAGAGAACAACACTATCAAAATAACAAACATAACCCATAAATTTCAGTGATAAACGATTGAGGAGGATGAAATGCAGTGCATCCATGCTGCCTAGACACCGCGGCAGGTAGACCCACCTCTTCTAGTAACAGATAAACCCCAAAGCAGCTTTGGCAAATGTATCTAGTGACTGTCATACATTAGTCTAGAAATCATTAGTATCTAAAAGATCTTGAATAAATAGATGCCTGCATTTTACAACTGCTGTCAAAAAATTAAAGAGTAAAGTTTTTTGCTACACCACACTCAATGGATTTATCTAGAAGTAGTAATTTTAAAGATATCAGGAAAAAATATTGTAAAAAATAATAAAAAGTAACAGAATCAGACACTTTGTTGCCATCTGTCAGAACTAAAAAATTTATAGTTCTTTTACCTATAATTACAGCCCTAACTCTCATCCTTTGAGAGATACGTAAATTATGGCTATGAATTTCTTTAGTATTTTTTCCTAAGATTAACAAGGTACAATTATTTTTTTTTTAGGTTTTTATTTATTTGACACAGAGAGAGTATACAAGTAGGCAGAGCAGCAGGCAGAGGGAGGAGAAGCAGGCTCTTCACTGAGCAGGGAGGCCGATGTGGGGCTCAATCCCAGGACCCTGGGATCATGACCTGAGCCGAAGGCAGCAGCTTAACCGACTGAACCATCCAGGCACCCCAAAATGTACAATTCTAATACCAGAGTCAAAAATACCTGTGTTCTCCCTCTCTAAAAAAAATAAATAAATAAAATGAAAATCCCCCCCTTCTCCCATTCAAATTAATAAATAAATAAGCCTATGTTAAGCCTGAACACACAACATACAAATCACAATGCTATTACTGGTTCATTTTCAAACACTCCCCTAAGAATTTCAAGTCTCTCTTCCAACAACAGCACAGACACATAATGACTATTAGAAGGAGTATTTTGCACCTAGGACAGTAACTGAAACACTGTAAGCATTAGTGATGAATGAAGCTCATGTCACCAATCGAATCAACTATGAGAGTCATTCACTTTCATGAACACCTCATATCCTATTAAAAAAAAATCAGGCTCAGTATATTGTTCTTCATCAAACATATCCTTTTTTCCTAATTCCAGACCAAATGAGACATTCTCAATTAAGTTCATACCAGGTCATGTTTAAACTCTACTTCCAATTACCAATGCTTTTAAACTAATTGGAGGAATTTTAAAGAATTGAACAGTACTAAATTTATACTATATTTCACTGGATCCTCAAGGGATGAAACATAAAACATATTTTTGTTAGTAAAAAGTTACTATACTGGGGTGCCTGGGTGGCTCAGTTGGTGAAGCATCTGCTTTTGGCTTCTCCCTCTCTCTATTCCCCTCCCTCCCACTCATGTGCTTGCTCTCTCTCATAAATAAATAAAATCTTTTTTTAAGAAGTTATTATACTAAGTAAGAATTATATTAAGATTTTTTAAAGTTATACTGATTTCTCTTTAGAAAGGAAGGAAGAAGGAAGGAAGGAAGGAAGGAAGGAGGAAAGAAAGAAAGAAAGAAAGAAAGAAAGAAAGAGAGAGAGAGAAAGAAAATATCATAAAAGAGCCAGTGGTCCTCAGTGAGGCATAAAGTACCAAAAAGAATCAGCTATTATAAATCATTAGTGTTACACCAACTTTAATTTAATGCATCACTTGACTGGGAACTAATATTAGATGAAAAGCAGCCAAAGCAGCTTTTATTTATAACGATGTGTGGAATGATAACAGAAATGTTGTTACTAAAAGCAATTTAATTTAAGCAACATTTAAAAGTGAATTTTTTACACATAATGGTATTTGAACACAATTTGAAATGGGAAGGACATATCACTTGCTAAGAATATCATTCCTCATTTTAAAAGTATTAAGAGGTCTCTATTTTTACCACAAGGGAGTAATAAGATCCAGAATTAACTTCCAAATGTAAACTACTAGAAAAGTGAATAAACTATGTATCTGACTTTGGACAATAGGCAACAAAAAACTGATTCCTTAAAAAAAAAAAAAAAAGAGGAGGAGAAGTCCATGAAGGAGGAGGAGGAAGAGAAGGAAGAGAAGAAGAAAGGGAACAGGAAAGACCTATAATTACCTGGGACTGTTTCTGAAAGTACTTTTGAGATTATAGCATGTTGAAGGGGAAACCCAAAGAGAATCTAGTGCATTGCTAAGTTTAAAAGGCAGAAGTCAGAGCACCAAAACAATTTGGGTGGGGGGGAAGTCCTTGAAGTGAGAGAGCTATGCAAAGACCTATTTTGTAAATTTTTAAAAAGACAGAGAGATAGATCCCCTTAAATTACCTGAATAAAAATCTATATATGCATAGGGTAAAAACACAGAAGCCTAAGCAAAAACAAGTTCTGGGAAAGAAAATTTAACAGGTGCCTAACGCTGAGTAAAATTAACTGATGATACTAGAGCTCACAGAGGGCCAGGAATCATTAGACTTCTTACAAACAAGACAGAGGAGAGTCCTCACTGAATCGTTGGAACATTCAGTAAAGTCCCAAAGAGAGGTCCACCTTAGTAATGAGGCTAAGAGAGCACAAGAATAAAGGTTACCTCTAGACCTGCCTTAGAAAACCTTAAACACATTAACACACATGGAAAGGGAAGAGGGAAGGAAATAAATTTGCTACTGCTGACTCTGGCTCAGAAAAGCTCAGTCTCAAAACTCTGCCACCCCTTCAGAATGCCACTTTGCACAACATGCTGGGTCATCCCATGTGCCACTTGGAAGAACAGCTGCCACTGCCACCATAGGAAAAGCGACTGAGATACCATGAGGTATTGTCATGACCAAGGATAAAGGTAAAGGAGGTAAAAACAGGCACAGGGGTAAGAGTGAAAATGAACCTGAAAAAAGCTGGTGTGTAAACAGGATGAATACGAGTATAACCAAGTAATCAAAACATTGGGAAATGTATAATTAGAAGCAATGTGTCTTGATAGTGTGAAGAGATTATGTCCTATGAAAGGAAAACTGAGAAAAATGGCTTGAACAAATACCTCATAACGTTATACTGGTCTGCCAGACTATGAGTATAACAAAGCTGATAAATTTTAAACTACAATGCAGACAAAGGTATAAACCTAAAGGCATGTGGCAAGCTTCCAAAGCCTGCTAAAATCAATGAGACATACATTTGATGCTGGAAATGATGATGAAATCCAGTCTGATGATACTAGAGATGTTGATAAAGACCATGATGATATTTAAATTGAATTCAATGTTTTACATTCCAAATTTTCTGAAGATTAAATCCAAAAGGAGGTAAGCCTTCCTTGTCCTTTAAAAGTTAACCAGACTTCTGGGGTGCCTGGAAGGCTCAGTCGGTTGAGTGCCTGACTCTTGGTTTCAGCTCAGATCATGATGTCAGGTTCATGGAACTGAGCCCTGCACCAGGCTCCACACTTGGCGGAGAGTCTGCTTGAGATTTTCTCTCAGCCCCTCTCCACCTCTCTAAAATAAATAAATCTTTAAAAAAAAAAAAAATTACCAGACTTCAATGTAGCTTAGTCATTTTATCAAGGCATCCCTTTCCATAATGAATAGGTGAACTCCTTATGCTCAAATACTCCTGGCAGCAGTTCTTCTGTCTTCTTGATTGATCTCTCATTAGTTAAATAAAAACTATGATACATGTTAACAAGTAACTTTAAGAAGTAAGCTTTTATAGAACCCAGGTACGTTTCATTTCAAAGTCCCGTGTTCTTAATCATAATTCTCTTTTTAAAAGGGGGAAAAAATGGGACGCCTGGGTGGTTCAGTCAGTTAAACATCTACCTTCAGCTCAGGTCCTGATGGTCCTGGGATGGAATTCCATATCTGGCTCCTTGCTCAGGAGGGAGCCTCCTCTCCCTCTCTCTGCCACTCCCCCTGCTTGTGCTTACTCTCTCTTTGAGAAATAAATAAATAAAATCTTAAAAAAAAATAAAAAATAAAAACAGGGGGAAAATGTCTATATGATAGTATACTGGACGATTAATGAGAAAATCCTATTATGCAAAAGAAAATGTTTAGGGTGTAAAGAATTATTGGAACAGAGATAACAATATCTGCCTTACAGATAAGAAAACCAAGGCATTTAAAAGTGAATTAATGGGGGGTGAGAATGGTGTCACATAGCTAGCAAGTATCAAACAAAAATTTCAACCCAGCAACCTGGTTCCAGATTTTACTGCAAGTATGTCTTTCACAGCCAAGTATCTTCCCAGTCTAGACCAGACATCTGAAACAAAAGGATCCCTATTAATAGTCAGGATAAGAAATAAAATCTTTGCCATCCCAAGAACACTACTAATTAACAGTGATTTTTGGGAGAATCATTCTACCTAAAGAACTCTCTTATTTTCTTATGATCTATAAAGACCTTTGCAGCTTGAATTGTAATATGAACTTTAGAAAGTGGAGGGCAGGTGATTCTTTCAAAACTCCCCCTCATCATTCATGAATTCATCTGTATTTATCTACTTCCCCACTGCCCACCATATGTCTGACACTATACTAAGTGCCAAGGATGACAAAACAGAGATAATACTCATTTTAGTGGATCACAGAATCTACTGGGAAACCAAAAATGAAACAAATAATTACACATTTCTTATGTTTCTAAAATATGCTGAGCCTACCCTCAACACAGGGATATTGAACTTATCTGAAATACTCTTGTCCAAATATCCACCACAGTTCTTTCCTCATCAAATTCAGGTCATCATCACTCAACTATCACCTTCTCAATAAAACCTTCCCTGGCCATTCTATACAAAAATGGTATACTTCCCACTCCAACATTCCCTATCATCTTCCCTGATGTACTTGCTTTTCTCTAGAATACTTATCACCATCAAACATACTTATTTGTCTAATATCTGTATTCCCACCAGAATAAAAGCTCCATGAGATCAGTAATTTTTGTCTATATTGTTTAGTATCATTCAAAGTCTAGAACAGTACCTATTATATAGCACACACTGAATATTGTTGACTAATGAATAAATGAGTGCAATGAAGTAAGGTCCAAGAATAGTGACAGTGTATAAAAGAAGAAACCATTAATTTTATTTAGACTAATACATACAATGTTATTATTTATAAACATGTCATCATGTAATAATTAAAATACCAATTATAAGTGCTATCATTCAAGTATATGGTATTAATTTAAGCATTTTGTTTCAGTTTTTCTGTAATCCCTTTCTTATATTTTTAAACAGTTAAAGTCTATATAATAATAATTTACTGATAAAGAGGTTCACATTTTTATTCTAGAAGGGAGCCAACATCTAACAAAATTATTTATTCTCCATTCTATCAACTATCTCACCTTAAAAAATGACAATATGAGATGCACTATTCTACCTGGGTTTGATATTACCATACTCACTGAACTAGAACAAGCACCTTATTTTTCAGAAATGGAAAACTAAAAATTAAGAGAGAGAGAGAAAAGGATCTAAAAATCACCTTCCAAGGTGCTTCATATGCTCAGTGTGCGAAGATTTTATACAATTACGGCACTTACAGCTAAACATCTAGAAAAAAATTTGTCTCAAATTTAGTGTATCACGGTCCAAAGGACTATGTAGCCTGACAAAACTCTTGTTTTGAAGAATGATACTTTTATTTATACCTAAACAACATTAATCTATCATTTAAACAAGTATTTAGGGGCGCCTGGGTGGCTCAGTGGGTTAAAGCCTCTGCCTTCAGCTCAGGTCATGATCTCAGGGTCCTGGGATCGAGCCCCACATTGGGCTCTCTGCTCGGTGGAGAGCTTGCTTCCTCCTCTCTCCCTCTTTGCCTGCCTCTCTGCCTACTTGTGATCTCTGTCTGTCAAATAAATAAAATCTTAAAAAAAAAACACAAGTATTTAACAATAATCATTTAAAAAAAGACAAACAGACCTTGAGACACAGTTTTCAAATTTAATCACCTATCATTTGAAACTCCAATAATCAGTCAATATGATCTTCCAGAAGATTAAAAAAAAAGTGAAGTTGCTGTAGTATTTCTAATGAAATGAATTTGTTAAAATAATCTGTGTACAATGGAATTTTTCATGAGTCCCCTAATTTGTCCTGATAAAAATACAACTTATTACAAGAAATTTGGAAGAAAATACTCAAGAAGAAATAATTTAGTATGATCTGCCATATTATACTGTGAAAATCTAAGAATATTAACCAACTATATCCAGGACTCCCAAAACGCATGTATTCTCTCCCCTAATTAAGAAAACCAGGGGTGCCTGGGTGGCTTAGTTGGTTAAACGTCTGACTTTAGCTCAGGTCATGATGCCAGGGTCCTGGGATCAAGCCTGGCTTTGGGCTCCCTTCTCAGTGAGAAAACTGCTTCTTCTTCTCCCTCAACCCCCCACTCATGCCTCCAGTTCGCATTATCTCAAATAAATAAACCTTAAAAAAAAAAAAAAAGAAAAAGAAAGAATCCGTAATTGTACTAAGCAGAGAGCAAAAACTAATCTTCAGATTAAAAAATACAGTTAAATCTAACATCTATTAATATCTATATCCAAACTAAGTTTTCAAACAGAAAAAAGCTAAAGAATGGTCTCAGTTCTCCATCTTTCAATTATACGGACATTCCTCAAAGTATCTATAAAAACTAAAATTACTATAAAATAGTTTCTTACTATATACACATTTTTTTAAAGATTTATTTATTTGACAGACAGAGATCACAAGTAGACAGAGAGAGAGGAGGAAGCAGGCTCTCCACGGAGCAGAGAGCCCGATGCATGGATCGATCCCAGAAGCCTGGGATCATGACCTGAGCCAAAGGCAGAGGCTTTAACCCACTGAGCCACCCAGGTACCCTTATTATACACATTTAAAAATGTTACTATTCATTTTAAAAATATACCCTGTGAATATTAAAGATAAATATTAAATGTTAAAGGTAAGTATTTCCTTCTGGTTAACTTTCATTCTCCAGAAAGAAAATGTGGAATTTCTTAATGTTGATACATTTTATACTTTCAGGATAATGGACCATCAACCAGTAACAATGTCTACTGACACAGGTATTAAATTTAAAAATCAGTTTATACTAAAACATTTAAATTAGCTTAATTATTTTCAAATTATGGTGCATGATCACTGTAAAACAAAAGAAACAATCACAGAAATGCATAAAGGATAAAGAAAAGTTCATAGGAAATTTATCTTTTGAAAGAATAATTCATGGATTATCATTTCTGCACCATCTCTCAAGACATTTTACTTAAAGATAAACAGTCTTACATTAAAGGACTCATTGCACACATCCTGTTCTATAGCCTACTTTATTACATAATTCATTAGGTAAAGAACACCTTACATGTCAGCCAGTATATATCTTCACATGTCATTACAAGACCCCAGTGTATACTACATTCTATGTATTTCTAATAAACTTACTTAACCATTTTCCCTATTAATAGATACTTGGTTTATTTCCATTTTTTCAGTTTTTAAAATGAACTATTTATAATACAGTGATCAGAACACTCCATACTTCTTCACTACAATGCTCCTTAATCCAAAACCTTCTCCAGAAAACAGAACAAATTTATTCAAATATTTTTAAGTGCCTATTATGTTCCACTCACTGTTCCAGGCAATCTAAGTTCCAACAGTGTAGGGACTGATTCTGTTTTAGTCATTGCTTTATTTCCTGTGTTTAGTGATTGTCTGATACATAGTAGACTATCATATATGTGTTGAATGAATGGATTATTATGCTTCTTCATTCACCCCTTCAGTATTTTAAGTGTTGACTTTGAAATTAGTTCAGTTTTCTTTCTTTCTTCCTTCCTTTCTTCCTTTCTTTCTCTTTCTTTCTTTCTTTCTTTCTTTCTTTCTTTCTTTCTTTCTTTCTTTCTTTCTTTCTTTTCTTTCTTTCTTTCTTTTTTCACTCTGCACAGTAATAAGCCTTTAAATGTCTATCACTCACAATTCAGGCTCACTACTGGGAGTCAAGATGATGAATATGGAGGAAGAAACAGCACTATACCATTAGCTTTTGGAACCTCTGCTCAGAGGCGTTTAAAATGTTCAAAGTTCCTTTTGAGCTTCAAAACATCATCCATAGGAAATGTGAATCTAACAGCTAGCTGTATGTTTTCCTTTGGTCTAACATTTCCATGGAAAAAGAGTAGTAACACTCTCTAAAAGTCCAGCTGGCAAACACAGAGAAACCTTAAAAGTCCAATTAAACTACAAAATGATGATGAATACATAAAAGATTTACTTTGCTTTTCCAGGAAAAATACTTTGAGAAAGAGAGGAAAAGACCACTGAAATACCGAAAAGTAACAAAATGTTTATATTCTGATCAAATTTCAGCTTGTAAATTTACCATAGATCTGTTGAGAAGCCTTATTTAGAAGTTATACATGCCTATTCTGTTTTCTCTCATTTGGAAAATCCAGGTACCACAGTGATTAAATTAGAATCACAAACCTGGGAAGAACCTTGAAACATACAGAATTCAACCTTCTGCCTTTTACTCATGTACACTTAAGCCAGTTTACATACTTAAGCCATGTATCCACAACAAAGAATTATCCAGTTCACAGTGGGTATGGGGACAGGAGATGTGATAAAGAGTTAAGGTGGAAGTCTGGGAAAAGAAATGTTAAATCATTCTAAGAATGTTTTCATTAGAGAAAATTGTTTAGAGGAATGTCATGACCCAACTTCCATTTTAGTATGATCTCTCGAAAATTTATGCTTGAATGTTAAATGCATATGTTAAATATATATGCTTGAATGGAATATCCAAGTTGATTATGGTCAAGTATTTTGCCTCTTAACTGGTGAGGACAACATGCATTATTCAAAAATTTAGTGAAATAGGATGCTGGTTTGTATTAGATTGTAAATACCTTTTCAACTCCAAAAAGCATATGCTACCAATCAGGGTATTTTTATAAGCACACCCTATTATTATTATTATAATATACACCCTACGTATTATTACTAGATTGTAAGTTCAAAAGATTGTGACTCTATATATAAAGAGTGTGACTCTATATATAAAGAGTATGACTCTTTATATCCCCACTATTTAGAATACACAAAAGATATTTAATATTCACTGATGGCACTGAAAATATAGATATTTATCTAGTCCATTTAAATAGAATTTCATTACCACAAAAATTTTTCAATATTAAAATATATATAAAAACATATTACCACACTTGGATAACTTACACACCAATGTTCATAGCAGCATTATTCACAACAACCCAAATGTCCACTGACAGATGAATGGATAAACAAATGTAGCACATTCATAAAATATTATTCATTCTTAAAAGAATGAAATTCTGATACATGATATAACACGGATGAACTCGAAAGACACTGTTAAGAGAAAGAAGATAGTCACATAAGAACAAATATATGATTAAACTCATAAGAAGAACCTAGAATAGTCAAATCCATAAAGACAAAATAAAACAATGGTTACAGGGGTTACAGGGGCTGGAAGGAATGCAGAGTTAATGTTTCATGAGTACAATAGTTTGGGATGCTGAAAAAGTTCTGGAGACAGTGGTGATGGCAGCACAACATTGTAAACGTACTTACACTGAGTTACAGTGTAAGTATCTACACCTAATGGCATACTTAAAATGGCTAAATGGTAAATTTTATGTTATATATATTTCACCACAATAAAAAAAGGAAAAAATATTATATTACTTTATGAATGACTTGCCCAAACAACATTTTATAAATGTACAATCACAGAATTCCAATAGCTCTTAACATTAAATTAAATTATTTTTTTAAAAAGGAGTTAAAAAATAAACATCCAGTTATATACACATCTGGTTTCTTTAAAAATAAGTACCATAAAGAAAAAACCAACCCTTGAAGAAACAAAGTTATTTTTTATTTCAGCAATACCAATAATGCATGCAATTATTCTTACTTTGAAAACCCTCTGCCTTATGATAAAAATACTTAAACATAGTGATAATCAACATATCCATATGTTTTAACAGTCACACATAAATTCATCTCCACTTTCTCAGCAGAAACTTGTCTGCACTTAAATGTTTTTGCAATTCAGTTTTTATTCTATTTTCTTGTATCTTTTCCTTGCGGGTAAAAACTATGCATACAAAGACTATTTCCAACTTTCTGCAACATTTTCAAGACAGATAACAAGCAATCTAATAAGAAATATAGTATGTCAAATAAAATGATAAACTGGGAATTCTTGAAAGTGATTAACATTCTGTATGCTAAATTATTTCCTAACCTTTGGGAAATGTGTAAGAAAATAAGTTAGAATTTACATTCATCCCCACATATACAAAAGCTGACACAACTGCTACATGACAGAAAGGCAATAATATTTTTGTTAATTATAAAAATGATTCACATTCAAACAAATCCAACTGAAATTCATGGAACTATAGAACATTCTTAAAAATACAAACTCCCTAATTCAATACAATATACCACATATACATCAATTTCTTTTCTATTCTATGATGTCAAAGAAATTACATTGATTTAACACATAGTTAAATTCAACAATATTGATTTAATGTGTAACTCATTTAACATGATTCATTAATGGGACTGGACCTCAATTTACCAAATAAACTTTAATACTGGTTAATTAATTATTTCTCTGCCAGTTACCAAACTAGGTAGTTTTCAGTACTGATTAATTTTCCAAGATCTGCCCACATAACTATTATTGTATACAGAAGTCTCACTAAAAATGAAGTCACCTCAGATAAAAAGAATAAAGCAAAGAAAGAGGTATATTCAAGTGTTTGACTCCCTACCCTATGCATAACCCTTCTAGAGGTAGCTATTTCAAGTGACAATAAATCATTTTTTCAACAAGTTCCCTAATTTCCCAATGAAATACATTAAGCAAAAATTAAGTAAACTATTGTAGAGTCCTCCCATAAAAACAACAACAACAACAACAACAACCTAGAAATGTATTTTTCCTTATTATGTTCTTCTTAGTATACATTCCTAAAAATACATTGTGGATCTTGTGTCCAAAAGATTCAGCAAAATTCATATATTTATATAAGTTTTTAGCAGTTTAACATTTATATTCAGATTCAACAAAAATTTCTTAGACCACCCTAGTAACTGAATTCCAACTACAACTTTATAAAATGGGTATTAATGATCTCATGTTAAAGGAAAATGAGGCACAGAGAAACAAAATAATTTGATCTCACAATCAGTAACTACTGAATTCAAGAGGTGGAATCCAGATTTTACTGATGCCAAAAGGAAGCAGGAAGAGAAGTAACACTTGTTCTGTGTCAGGCATGACCCAGGCACTTGGCACACACTTTGTTATTTAGTTCTTACCACTGGTTTGTAAGGTAGACACAGTCTCCATTTTGAAGATGAAGAAAATGAGGTAAGAAGTGATTTGACTTGATCAAGGTTTGTTCAGAAAATAGGCAGCTAACACAGGACAGAAACCCTGGGATTATACATTGACAGATTTTTGTCCTCAAACCATAACTGTGATCCAAGGAGGGAAGTTTGTTTGACATGTTGTTTTATTTTTTTATTTTTAGGGTTTTTTTCTTTTTCTTTCTTCTTCTTCTTCTTCTTTTTTTTTTTTAGAGAAAGAAAGAGTATCTGAGTGGAGAGTGGGGGTGAAGGTAGGGGGGCAAAGGGAGAAAATCTCAAGCAGGCTCCATGCCCAGTACAGTGCCCAGCATGGGGCTTGATCTCACAACCCTGAGATCATGACCTGAACCAAAATCAAGACTAAATGCTTAACCAACTGAGCCACCCAGGAGCCCCTGTTTTCAGTTTTGTTTTTTTTATAGAAAAGGGAACAATTTTACCATTTTAATAAGATTTCTAATTTTTTTAGATGATAGCTCTGTTGGTAATCTCTGTAAGGTCACTATCATGAATCTACCAGGCAAACAAAAGATAACAATGACATAGCATTTAGCATGCAAATAGATGTCAGCCCAATAATTAATCCAATAATCTAATAGGAAAACACAGAATGCCTTTTGTCATTAGAATAGCTTTGCTAAGAATAAGACCCTCTTGAACTAGGTACCAATTCTTGAAACACTACTTTGAGCAACAAAAATGAGAATTAAAATTTAGACAAAGAAGGTGAAATACTACTCCTCATTCTACCAAAGCTCCTACATTCCATGATTCTGTTCCTCACTAGCATAACTCTACAGGAGAGCAAGAGCAAGAACCTAAGTCATTTTCCTCTCTACTTGAGAAAGTTCAGCAATGTATCACTCAAAGTATCTGTCTAAAATCCAGTTAGAATATTGTCTTCCTTTACAAATTCTCACCTGTCTTTTCTCATCTGCTTCTGTTATTACTCAAAATCTACTAAAAAAAATAATAATAAGGCAGTCAGATATTTAGAGCTCTTTTATTCAGGAGCAAAGATAAGTAATTATCAAATACTGGCCAAGGCATGAAGGATTCATATTTCAGAATAATTTTCAAATTTTGCTACATGGAACCAAAGAGTTGTATGAAATATTCCTAGTAGCTAATGAATGAGAGAGAATGCCAGGTAGGTTTCATTATAAAAGTATATAACTTACATACACTCATTCATTATGCCAAACTTGAGGCCAGAAAAATGTATAAGTATCACAATAAAATCGAAGTTCTAAAATTCTTACCCTAGAATATGTAAGAAGTAGAGGGGAGGCAGGTGATAATTTGTTGTATTTTTTAAAATGAGTCCTCATCTTTCTTTTCTCTGATCTCGTTTATGACTCAATCCTACAGGAAACAAATTAAAGTCTAAAATGAACTCTGAAGTTTCTGAATAATACCATTTTCATTCCTTTTTTCTTTTTTAAAGATTTTGTTTATTTATTTGAGAGAGAGAATGTGTGTGTAGGAACAGGGGGAGAAGGACAGGGAGAGGGAGCACAAAGAGGGTGGCGGAGAGAATCTCAAGCAAACTCCCCACTGAGCGTGGAGCCTGAGGTGGGTCTTGATCTCAAGACCCTGAGATCATGACCTGTGCCAAAACCAAGAGGAGGGCACTTAACTAACTGAGCCACCCAAGCACCCCTACCATTTTCATTCTTGAGAGGAATGTGTATTCTGCTATTGTTGGATGAAGTAATCTACAAATGTCAATCATATCTGGTTGACTGATGGTGCTGCTGAGTTCAAATATATTCTAATTTTCTGCCTGCTAGATCTTCCATTTTTTTAAAAGATTTTATTTATTTGACAGAGATCACAAGTAGGCAGAGAGGCAGGCAGAGAGAGAGGAAGGGAAGCAGACTCCCTGCTGAGCAAAGAGCCCAATGTGGGGCTCGATCCCAAGACCCTGGGATCATGAACTGAGCTGAAGGCAGAGGCTTTAACCCACTGAGCCACCCAGGTACCCCTAGATCTGTCCATTTTTAAGACAAGAGTGTTGAGACACCCAGTGACAACAGTAGAATCATCTTTCTTTTTGCAATTCTCTCAGTTTTTGCCTCACACATTTTAATGCATACATATTAAGGATTATGTCTTTCTAAAGAATTGACCCCACTGTCATTATATAATGCCCCTGTTTCCACTTGAAGATTTTCCTTGCTCTGAAGTCTGCTCTGTCTGAAGTTAATAGAGCTATTCTGGCTTTCTTTTGATTAGTGTTAGTATGGTATATCCTTCTCCATTCTTTTATTTTTATTCTGTATGTGTCTTCACATTTAAAGTGGGTTTCTGTCAACAATATATAGTTGAATCTTGTCTTTTGATCCACTCTGGCGGTCTCTTTTAACTTAGTATATTTAGACCACTGGCATGTAAACTAATTACTGATGTACCTGGATTGATATCCTCTCTATTTGTTACTGTTTTCTGTTCACTGCCCTTGTTTTTGTTCCTATTTATATCTTCCACTCTTTCTCTTTTGTGGTTTTAATTAGGGATTTTTATGAGATTCCATATTCTCTCCCTTCTTAGCATATCAATTATACTTCTTTTTTCACTTTCTTTTATTTTTGCCCTGGAGTTCACATTATACATTTACAACTAATCCAAGTCCATTCCATGGGTAGTGAAGTACAAGTACCTTATAACAGAATATTCTTAATTCCTCTTTCCCAACCCTTGTATCATTGTTGTCATTCATTTCACTTATATTTAAGCTACACTCATTGAATACATTGTTGATAATATTATTTTAAACAAATTATGTTATCTCTTTTTTTTTTAAATTTATTTATTTGTCAGAGAGAGAGGGAGGGAGTGAGAGCACGAGCACAGGCAGACAGAGTGGTAGGCAGAGGCAGAGGGAGAAACAGGCTTCCTGCCGAGCAAGGAGCCCGATGCGGGACTCGATCCCAGGACGCTGGGATCATGACCTGAGCCCAAGGCAGCCGCTTAACCAACTGAGCCACCCAGGCATCCCCAAATTATGTTATCTCTAAGATCAATTAAGAATAAGAAAAATAAAAGTTAAAGTTATTCAAAAGTTATTTTAAAGTTATTTCCCTTCACCTAGTCTTTCTCTAATGTTCTCCCCTTTTTTAATGTAGATCCAAGTTTCTAGCCTATACAGTTTTCCTTCTCTGAACTTCTTTTAATATGTCTTATAAGGCAAGCCCACTAGCAACAAATTTTCTACATCTTTGTTATCTGAGAAAGTCTTTTTTCTCCTTTTCTTTAAAGCATACTTTAGCAGGATACGGAATTCTAAATTGTTGGATTTGTCTCCCAACACTTTATTCCATTCACTCTTTTCTTGCTTGTGTGATTTCTGAAGAGAAGTCAGATATAATTCTTACCTTTGCTTCTCTATAGATAAGGTGTTTTTTCCCTTCTGGCTTCTTTCAAGATTACCTCCTGTCTGATTTTTTGCAGTTTGAATATGAAATGCCTAGGTGAAATTCTGGGGACTCTTACCCTGCCTGGTGTTCTCCAAACTTCCTGAATCTGTGGTTTGGACTCTGACATTAATTTGATGAAATACTCTGTCAATATTGCTTCAAATATTTCCTCTGTTCCTTTTACCCCTTCCTCTCTTTCTGCTATTCCCATTATGCATATATTATACCTTTTGAAATTGTCCCACAGTTCTTTTTTTTTTTTTTCAGGCTTTTTTCCCTTTGCTTTTTAAATCTTTTTATTTTATTTTTTTTAAGATTTATCCATTTATTTGAGAGAGAGAGTGGTGGGGAGGGACTGAGGGAGAAAGAGCCTCAAGCAGACTCCATACTGCACACAGAGTCAGACACAGTGACTGATCCCACAATCCCAACATCATGACCTGAGCCAAAACCAAGAGTTGGATACTCAACCAACTGAGCCATCCAGGTGCCCCTCATTGTTTTCTAATTTTAGATGTTTTTATTGACATTATCCTCAAGCTCAGAGAGATTCTTTCCTCAGCTATGTTCGGTCTTCTAATAAGCCCATCAAAGGCATTCTTCATTTCTGTCACAGTATTTTTTAATTTCTAGCACTTTTTTCTTTCTTAGAATTTCATACATTATCCATCTGTTCTTGCATCCTGGCTATTTTCTTCACTAGAGCCCTTGGCATATTTGTCATAATTGTTTTAAATTCCTAGTCTGATCACTCCAATATCCCTGCTGTGTTTAAGTCTGATTCTGATGCTTGCTCTGTCTTTGTAAACTGTACTTTTGCTTTTTAGCATGCCTTGTAATTTTTTTGTTGGAAGCCAGACATGATGCACTGGAAAAAAGGAACTGCGGCAAACGGTCATTAGTAATGTGGGGTAAGAGAAGTGTTCTATAGTCCTATAATTAGGTCTCAGTCTTTTAGTGAGTCAGTGCTCCCAAGTTATGACCTTCAAAAGTTCTTCTCAATCCTCCCTCACCCCCACCCCCACCCCACCCCCCCACACACACCCCACAGGACAGAGGATGGCTAGAGGAGGAACAGGATGGCTGGAATTGGACAATTTTCTTCCCCTCCACGGAAGGCTAAAACAGCCTAGAGTTGGGTATTCCCCCTCTTCCAGGTCAGTTAGGCTCCAATAACACCATAAAAAGCTAGACACTGACAAAATAATTTTTCTTTAGCACAAATCTTGTCAAGAAAAATGGAATGCCTTGGCATATTTCAAAATGATTGATTTCCCCTTCCCATGTAGGAAGTACCAGGGCACTTTTCTCTAATTCTTGCTGTGAAGACATGGTAGAGCTGGAGGTAAAACCATGAAAAATGTGGGATTCTTATACTTGGGCCCCCCTAGAGTTTCTACCTCAGACTTACCACACTGAGCCTCTGGCAATTCATTAATTACATTTTAGGTTTTTTCCTACCCAGTACTGGTTTCCTTAGAGGTCTCTGCTCCTATGCTCTGCTAGAATAAGTTGTCATTCTCTGTATTTGCCTGTCTGTCTCTCCAATTTGGGGATAGCAGCTAGCCCCGTGACCTCACCTCTATGAAAACTCTAAGAAAGCTGAAAGGTTTCAATTTGTTCGGATTCTTACTTACTGTTACAATAGAGTGATAACTTGCATGCCAGGCCAAAAACCACTGAAAAATCTCCATTTTCAATTTTTACCTTCACATTTTGCTAACTGATAAAGTGATATATAACACTCTTATGCTTAAGGAGAGAGAGAAAATAGAGATCTGTATTTGTCTCAATGGCACATAAATTACCTAAAATACAATTGATCATAGAGTTCACCCTATAAGTAATACCAAAATGCAAATTATTAAATGATACACTCCATCCTTTCTTTCTGAAGCAATGAAAACACATATATAATAAAAAATTATAGGGATCATTTAGATCCTGAATTATGATTAAAAACTAAAAACAGCTCCTAAATAAAGACCTAAATATTGGATTTTCATAGAGGCTTTTCAAAAAAAAAATCTGTAAAAACTGTAATTCACTGGTATCTTTGCTGCTCAATTTGAGAAATAAAGCCTATTTCTTAATTCCTAAATAGAATGATAATATCTTCTAAACAAACTTAAGTTTTCATATTCTTCCTCTGGAGGAGAAAAAAAAATCAATAAAAAACTAAAATTTGTCTGTGAAATTTGACATTTGGATGCCAATTCCCAGCATTTGCTATTGCTGTGGAATTAAACTTTATCAAAATTAATTTACTTAGAAAATCGTAGTTCACTGTATGATGCTGTCTGCTGTTCTTATAACAAGAAATACAGCTAATTTTTTCCCCAAATTACACTGTAAAACAGCTCATTACTCTTTATATTATTGACTTAAGTTTTATTCAACTGAATTTTAACATACTTAATCAAATGCATGTTGGTTAAATAAGATGAAAATATCTAATTCACCTTAAGAAATTTGAAAGCATGTTGCAAATAAGTGCCCAAACATAGCAAGAATGTCAGACTAACCAAACCCAAGGAAACATATTAGCGGTATCTTCACTTCACATAAATATAACTTTATTTTATTATTATTGTTTCCACATCTGTGATGTATTAGGTACAACAGACATTTCTGAGCCCTTAATATATTGAACAGATGGTGAACCATTACAAAATTAGGAACAAGGGCAACATTAAGGAATCATTAATAATCTTGCTCTTCAGCCAGAGGAGAGCCACCAAAGCTGGATAAATACTTTTCCTATGAGGATAATGAGGAATTAGGGTGAAAGACATAGGAAATGATTTGGGAATGGTCATAAAAAACATTGGGAGAAGTGACTACAGTAACTAGTTAAAATATATATATATGTATATATATATATATACATATATATATATATGAAGAAAGTGTAATATGTGAAGAAAGAGTAATTGACCCAAAAAGAGGTCAAATGAGAATGAAGATGGACGCTTGTGAAAGAAAAGAATGCTCTGAAAGTTCCATTCTTAATTTGCTAAACATAAAATATATTCTTGAGACCCCACATTCCTGCAATCCCAAAACAAATTCAAAATCAAACTAAGACTTAGTAATTAGCATAGCTTCTAGCTAAAGTAATAACTAATAAAAATGGAGCCAGTTATGTCAGTTCACAAAAGATAAATGAAAACATCAAAAGAAAAAAACCAAAAAACAAAAATTAAGATTCTCTCATTATGTCAAGTGGCTATATATATGTAAAAATAAACTATCCAGATGAAAATGGCTGAGAAAGATAATCTAGCAGACAGAGCTCAGAATGTACTCCTGCTCCAAAAAAAGTCACATGATTTTTAAGAAAGTCCTGGATTATCTCCAGAGCTGAAATAATGTAGTATCAGTAGAATCATTTGAGGAAAAGTGATACAGCATCAATAAATAATATAGTGCTTTCTGGGTGAAGGAACACTATCTACCTAAAGAAAAAAGGATTTCCTAACTTTTAAAGAGAAAAATTTGATTTATTGGTAAAGTTATTTCAATATTAACTATGAAAAATGGCTTACCTTCCTTCCACTAGAACATAAGCTGACAAAACCACATGGTATTTCCAAAGGAAGATATTATTGCTTGAATCTGGGTCACTAAAATTACCACTGTGCAAAATGAGAAAAAAAAAGGGATAACATTAATTACCTACAATAATGCATTTTCTTTGTTGTTAACATGAAATATATCTCATAGTATCTCACAGGCCATTCAAATGAGATACATGTCCCTACGTTTGAAATCTCTAGAGAGAGCTCCTTTGAAGACTGAACACATAGTTAAAACTATTTAAACAATTCCTGATCACTAAATGTGAATACATTTTTTTCCAACTAAAAAATTTTTTTTAATATTTACTGTTCTCACACCACTTTATTTTTTCCTTAACAACACTGAAGTTCAGCTATACAAAAAGGCTCACTATTAAAAACAAAACACACACACACACACACACACACACACACACACACAAACAAAGGGAGGGGGGATATTCAAATAGCTTCAAGGACAAAAAACATGCTTCATACTAGATCATATTTACAGTTCCTCATCTAGAATTCAGCTAACATCCAACTGCAGCAATCAGCCAAGCTTGGCAAATTAAAATAACAGTAATTTTGACAGATTATCTGCTATAAATATTCAAATATGGGCGTTTATGTACATGCAAGGGTCTCTATATGCCAATCAAAATGCTTTGTTCAGGATCCTAAAACTGAGTTTTTTTCACCCTTCTTTTCTGTAGGAATCCCCTAAGTCCTTAACTTTCATTTTAACTCTTTCACCTCTGCTGATAAAGGGGCCAATTATTTATCTATTCATAGCCTGAATTATCATCCATAGCCTGAATTAAAAATTTAAGGATAATATTCATATCAGACAAAAAGAAAGTACTTAGAATCTTTGAAAATTGAAGTCTGTAAAGAAAAAAAAAAAAGATCCAGGAATGAGGATGAGGTGGCTGCAAAAAGAGAATCTGGAAAGATGGCAACTGAATAAAAGATTAATATTTTACTCATGTGGCCAGGTATGGTTTGGTAAGTAAAATCCAAATGTAAAGAGCATTTAACAACTTCATAAATTTGGGCTGCCTTCAAAGTTCCATTAAGATAGACTACCATTTATCTGGGGTACCTGGGTGGCACTGTTTGTTGAGCCTCCGACTCTTGGTTTCGGCTCAGGTCCTGATCTAGGGTGTGGGATCCCGCTCCACACTTAACACAGAATCTGCTGGAGTGTCTCTCTCCCCCTCCCTCTGCCCCACCCCTGGGCACACACACACACTCTCTCTCTTTCTCTCTCAAATAAGTAAATAAAATCTTTTTTAAAATAAAAGACATAAAAGATAGACTACCACTTACTTGCCTCAAGGCAAGATCCTACACTTTGATGACAAGTATATGAAAGTGTCAAAAGTGGGGAAATGCAATTTGTATGAAATTCAAACCAAATTCAATTTTTGAAATCCAGAGATAGCTCTATTTAATCAAGAATAACGGCTCTAATGAAGGCAAGATATCTCATGCATGAATTTATTAATTGTCCTCCTATCCTATCTCCCATTAGTCAGTTCCCCTTAAACATGTATGAAATTACTGAAAAGAACCCAGGAAAACTACAAGTGATAGACATGTCTCTGCATCCAGAGCAGACGATGCAGTCAAACAAAATTATGGACAAAAATTCAACCTATTCAGAGGCATATGTCCTTCTCTTTCCACCTGGAAAGAAACAGCTATAAATCTCTATTAAGATTTCTCAAAGTATTTCCAGAAAGTTAAGCTTGCAAGAAAACTTTTCCTTTATGATCACTCACCATTCAACCACTCAAACCCAGGTCCAGCAGGGGATGTAAGGCAGAACAGTGGTTTTCAAAGCAGCAAAAGGAGATGAAAAGTCTAGGGGCAGTAACTTAAGCCTTCCATTGGAGCTTGTCAGAAATGCAGAGTCTCAGTCCCTATCCAGGGACAGACTGAATCAGATTCTGCATTTTAACAATCCCCAAATAATTCACATAGGTATTAATATTTGAGAATCTGCAGGAAGATTAGAATGAAAAAGAAGGTATAATCTGTTCAAAGACTGGTTCTTACTGCAGGCCATTGTCCAATAAGCAATCAATTTTTAACCTCTCGTTTAAAAACATCATTATTCCTCCCATAATCTTTGTACTTTATTTTATTTAAGATTTTCTTTATTTATTTGAGAGAGAGAGTATGAACAGGGGAAGGGTCAGAAGGACAAGCAGACTTCCCGCTGAGCCGGGAGCCTAACACAAGGCTTGATTCCAACTGAGCCAGTCAGGCACCCCTATGAAAATCAGTTGCTTAACCTATTGAGTCACCCAGGTGTCCCAGGGTGACTTATAGGGTCTTAACCTATTTTGTACACCCAGGTGTACAAAAAAAATATTTTTGTATTTTATTTATTTATTTCTTTATTTATTTTTTAAGATTTTATTTATTTGACAGAGAGAGCACAAGTAGGCAGAGAGGCAGGCAGAGAGAGAGAGAGAGAGAGAGAGAGGAGGAAGCAGGCTCCCCGCCTATCAGAGAGCCCGATGAGGGACTCGATCCCAGGACCCTGAGATCATGACTCGAGCCGAAGGCAGAGGCTTAACCCACTGAGCCACCCAGGTGCCCCCAATTTTTGTATTTTAAATAAGGGATCTTGAAAAATAGAAACCCCTTGAGATCCAAAGGAATTAGTATCTAATGATTAAATCTCAGATCCCAAGAAAGGCTATGACAGAGTTATCTTAGAGCAGGTGGTCCCATCTCATGCCCCTGAATCACATGAACTAGACGAGTTAATTTAATAACAACTCCTTTCATTCCAAATCCTAGACTCTAAGAGCATACAGCAGTTCCAGTAGCTCAGAAGGAGATCAAGAGACCAAAGGCCCATGCCATCATGTAACTAGAAGAGGAGAAAGCTGTATGTGCTCATTATTCAGCTATTGTCTTTTAGCTCCAAATCCAGCCTTTAATACTCAACAGAGTGATGCTGAAAATAGACTCTGGAAACTACTTTTCTCTTTGGCCAGCCAGCTTGGCTGGCTGTTGCTAATAAGGACACTAGGAGAAACTTGCTTTTTCCAGTCAGCACTGCCCCAGCATAGGCCCTCCACTCCAGCAGCAGCAGTTGGTGACAGCCACCAATTTTTCTAGCACTCTCAGAAGTATCAGCAGAAGCCAGACAGTACTCCCTCCAGAGGTTTTGAGCCCCAACTCTACTCCTAAGCCCTTTTTTGTTCCCCCAATATTGATGGCTGTAGCTTTCTGCAATTATTGTCTCTGTGTTACTCCAACGTTCCCCTTTTGCTCTTTCAACTCCAACACCTGTAAAATCCATTGACTTTATTAAATTTTCTCGGCAGAAAGATCAAGAGTAGATTGTTTCCCTGTCCAAATTCTAACTGATATATAGTGGGGAGATAGAATAAAATCCAGCATGATCTTGATCACTTAGGAAAACTATTTTCTGAAAATATGACAGCCTATGAGAAAATATTTACTGCCTTTCCCCCAAAATGGGTGCAATGAAGTATGGTTGAGAAAGATGAGGAAACACAACTTGAGGAAGTAATATATTGGGGGCTCTTGAGTGGTTCAGTTGGTTAAGTGTCTGCCTTCAGCTCAGGTCATGATCCCAGGTTCCTGGGATAGAGCTCATCGGGCTCCCTGTTCAGCATGAGCAGGGAGCCTGCTTCTCCCTCTCCTTCTGCCTCCCCCCACCACTGCTTATGCATGCACACTCTCTCTCTCTGTCAAATAAATAAATAAATAAGTCCCTTTTTTTAAAAAAGCAATATATTGAACAAATATGACAGAAAGAAAACACATTTTAGTCCCCAGAAATATAAAGAAAAGGCCAATAAAAAGTCTAAAACAAATATAGTTTTCCACTTTACATAACAGAAATCACAGAAGTTAAGAAGTGGAAGGAACTTTACTCTTTTGCCTCTGCCACTGTTGTTTTATTAAAGTAGTTTTATACAGAGCTTGAGTTATCATACTTTCAGGAAGCCACTGACAAATTAGAGAGAGGTAAAAGAAATTACAAAAACACTGATGAAAGCAACAAGCAATAGGATGCATGAGGAGAGAATCAAGGAGTCACTTCTTAGCTCAGGCTAAAAAAAGGAAACTTCAGGATATTAGCTGCCTTCCAGTTAAAGAGTTCTAACCAGCTCTGCTTCATTACCCTACAGAAACTTAAAATGATAGAAGATAAAATAAAGGAAGACATGAAATGGAGCTTCTTAGCTTACTGACTCTCCTTTGAATTACTAAAATAGTAGCTCTTAATGCTGTTTACACATGAGGATGAATGAGAATTTCTGACAAAATAGTAATAATGATGATGACGCTCAGAACACAATTCCAGAGATCTGATTTACCTGGTCTGAGATGGAGTGTAGACATATTACACAAACAAGACAAAACAAAACAGGGGTACCTGATGGCTCAGTCAGTAGAGTGTACGACTCTCGCTCTCAAGATTGTGAGCTGAATCCTATGTTGGGTATAGAGATAACTTAAAGATAAAATCTTAAAAAAAAAAAAAACCACTCCAGTGTTTATAACGTAATGACAGAGGGACTGAGAACCACTTATTGGAGCATTCCATAACTGTAATACTCAAGGTATGGTCAAAGGACTTAGATAAATCCAGATTACCAGTGGAGCTCATTAGACAGGGAGCTTCTTGGGTTTTACTAAGAATCTAACAAGATCCCTGAGTAATCTGTATGCACATTAAAGTTTTGAAAAAAAAAATCATTCTGTAACAGTATGAAAAGGGTTTGAGAGTCTGTGTGTCCAAACTCCAACCTAAAAATAACTAAGTTGAATTTTTTTTAAGTTTTAAACAGCCTACTTCTCTTTTTTTAAAAGTAATCTCTACACCCAATGTGGGGGCTTGAACTCAGGCATGGACCAACAACTGAGCCCATCAGGCACCCCTAAATACTTTTACTTTAAGTAAAGTAAAAATACTTTATTTTAATTCTACTAGGGTTTACTAAGAATACGGCTTTAGTAAGTGAATAACTTTTAATAATATTTAATAATAACTAATATTTATTCAGCCTATAAAGTTTGTAGGCATTGTTCTTTACAAAATAATTTAATCCTCAATATATCGCTATAAAGTAGATAAATTTATAATCCCTGTTTTCCAGATAAGAAAACTCAGGAAAGAGTTATATAAAATAAATAGCTTGCCCTGGGTCACACAATTAGTAAGTGGAAAGCGGAGAATTGAACCCAGACAGTCTTAGCTTAAACTTAACCACAAAATAACACTGTTTACCAATGCCATTCCAAAACATTCAGGAGAAAAATATAATTATTGGCAATAAGAACACTGTCAGAGTAAAAGAAAAAAAATCAGTGTGCTTTTCTCTGGTTTAAGAAAAGATAAACAGTTGTAATAGTGATATAAGTACATCAACACTGTTATGAGTCTGTGGCCGCCAGTTAAAACAGAAAGGAACGTGACAGAGAAGACAATAACTCAGGAGGTTGCTTATAATGCCAGCACTGTCAACATTTTAGGATAAAATACTGCATGTGAGACTAACCCATAGAAGAAAAATTTTTGGTAATAATCACTTTGTTATCTACACTTAGGAAATAACTGAAAGCCCCTATTAGGAGATATATTCTCCTCAATGCCTCATGAATTCACTCCCACAACTGCTCCTACTATCACCATCACCACCGACCTCAGAAAAGTAAAGAAAAAAGGCTATGATTATTTTTCACAATGAAACAGGCATGACATAAATTTAATCTGACTTTTCTCCTCTTCTGTCCTCCAGTGCTCCCACCTTCTCAAAAGGTCGACTCTGCTTCTCTTATAACAGAAGTAAAAATTTCAGTCCCAGTAAGACCCAAATGCTACTTTTGAAAATACTGAAGACAACTTTTAAAGAAGTCCGACGCTGTCAAAGGCCTACTAGTAAGTTGTAATAATTCAGGTAGATTCTAAATAGCATGACAGAATAGCCAAAGTTCTCCAAGGTAAATAATGTAATGTAATTGTACCAGCAAACAGACTGAATTTAAAATATGCAAAATTATATCCTGAGTATTTAAAGGAAAGCAAAAATTTCTAAGACGTCTTAACTTCATTCAGCCCAAGCAAACTCCTCAAAAAAAAAAAAAAAGTACACTACCTCAGGTGACCTAATTGCTGAGAATGAACAAAACTACAGTTATTAAAAATAGAGTTATTTAACCCATAGAAGCTACTAAAGTGGATGATGGAGCCAGAAAGATTTGAGAACTAAAAATATCAAAGCAAAGACTCACTGATATACACTCTTCTAAACACCTAAGTATAAAACTATAACTTGAAGCAATTCATTGGTTCCTTTGGGTAAGGTTTTACCTGAAGAATCTAAGAAAGCTGAGGTCCAGGGAGTCTGGTGGCTAAGTCAGTTAAGCGTCCAACTCTTGATTTCGGCTCAGGTCACAATCTTGGGGTTGTGAGATCAAGTACTGTACTGGGCATGGAACCTGCTTAAGATTCTCTCCCTTTCTGCACCACCCTCCCCTCCCCTCTCTCCTCTCAAGAAAAAAAAAGGAAAAAAGAAAAAAGAAAGAAAGCCAATGTGCATATGTAGCACAGTAGGGATGCAACCTTATTTCCCAAAGAATGGAGTAAGAGTATCAGGAAGCCAACACTGAAAAAAAACAAAAGAAGCATGTTTTGGGGAGACAAAACAACTGTTAAAAAACACAGAAGCAGAGTATTCCTGATATGACTCTTTTCACTAATATGACTAACAAAATTACCCATACCAAAACTCTTGAAAATTTCCATCAGGTTTTAATTATCCATATTAGTTATGTATCCTATCTGTAGTTACTTTTTCCTTCTAGTTAAAACCAGAAAACCACTCTCTTCATCTGTCCACCTATCTTCATAATAGTATGTGTTCTCAGTCTACCTTCCTTTGCTACCCTATTCCAAAACACTACATTATTTGAATAATACAGTAAAATATGACCTATGACAAAATAAAATATACCCCAAGTAAGTTATGTTTACTAAATATGAGTCGAATGACTAATCACTACTCCTTCTACCCTCATAACATAGAAAAATCGTATTTATTATACATCATGTGTAAAAACTTAAACGAAAAAAATTTACTACCTCCATCATCAATAAAAAACTTATTGTAGCAAATAAAAATAACTATTTAAAAATCACTCGAATCATTTTTTCATCAGGAAGAATAAACTTAAAAAGATGATTCTCAACTTCATTCTCAATCAGAATTACATATTAAGTTCAAAAAATTATAGACTTCTGGGCCCATGACCAGGGATTCTGCATCATAAAGTCTAGTTTCCGAGGATGAACCCAAAATTATACATCGTAACAAGCTTCCTAAGTAATTATTATGCAGATTATCCTTAAATTACACTTTCATATATACTGCACCTTCAAACCACTCTCAACTTCCCTATAAGCCCTTTAGGTCTGATCAGACTACCCACCCCTATCCCTCATCTTAACAGCTTCAACTTCTGATTAAACTACGTGCTTGGAACTAAGACAGAGAAAAAATAATAACAACCAGTTGTTGGACATACATTACCACAGGCCGTGAACTTTACATAATCTATTACAGATATAAGAATTAAATGATATATTGCATATAAAGTCTATAACAGTTTCTAAGACAAAGAAATGCTCATTAAACTAGCTGCTAGCTAAACTAATATACACACAAAACTCTGTATATGCATGTTTATAGCAGCTTTATTCATAACTGCCAAACTTGGAAGCAACCGAAATGTCCTTCAGTAGGTAAATGAAAAAGTAAACTTTGATACATATGAAATATTATTCAGTACTAAAAAAGGAATAAGTTATGAAGCTATGAAAAGACACAGAGGAAACTTAAAGTAAAAAGAAACCAATCTGAGAAGGCTACATACTGTGTGATTCCAACTGTTTGACATACTAGAAAAAAAAAATCAGGGGCTATCACAGGTAGAAGTTGGGGAAAGAGCAAGGGAGATAAATAGATAGAAAGGAGAAAGGATTTTTAGGGCTGTGAAAATACTCTATATTATAATGATGGATACATGTTATACATTTGTCCAAACCCACAGAATGTACAACAGGAGGAATGAACCCTAAGGTAAACTATGGATTTGGGTGATTATGATAGGTCAGTGCAGTGTAGGTTCATCAATTACAACAATGCACCACTCTGGTAGGGAATGTTGATAATGGAGGAGTCTATGCATGTGCAGGGGCAGGGGATATGATTTTGCTGTGAACATAAAACTGCTCTAAAAAAGTCTTTATTAAATAACAAAAAAAAAAAGAAGAAGAAGAAGAGGGGGCACAGAGGGGCACCAGGGTGGCTCAGTGGGTTAAGTGTCTGCCTTCAGCTCAGGTCATGATCCCAGGGTCCTGGGAACACATGCCCAGTGTTGGGATCCCTGCTCAGTGGGGAGTCTGCTTCTCCCTCGCCCTCTGACCCTCCTTCCTGCTTGTGCTCTCACTCGCTTGCACTTTCTCTCTCAAATGAATAAAGTAAAAAAATCTTATAAAAATTAAATAAATAAATTTTTAAAAGGAGGAAACAGTAAGCTGCTATTATCCCTAGTAAGAGACTACTTTGTGGGGGTCATCATAATGACTCTAAGACATGGTTGTTACTTATTTCCAAGCTGTAGGAACTAAGGTTCAATAAATTATCTGGGCAAATAATTTGCCCAGAGATAGTTAGGGAGCAGAGAAAGGATTCAAGGTGAGACCTGTGACTCCAAAACCTGAACTCTTTAGTTTAACCTAGGCTAACTTCCAGAAATAGCAGGACAACGAGAGTAAGCACAAAATCATCCTATAGTCATAACTACACTTTACAAGAATTTTCCTGAATCATCCCCAGGTCAACCATGACCTAAGTAAGCATGTCTCACAAATGTTCTTATATGACTAAGAACTGAAAGACAGGCATATACTATGATGGGTGGCTAACGAAATGTAATTATAATAACCAAAATTAAGTACGGGTTAATGAGTGAACTACTTCATATTAAGTAATGTTCTAATAAATATAATACTTAATATTTAAAGAGTATTTAATGTTTTCACAGCACTTTAAAATTATGAATTAGCAATAACTCCATGATAAGGGCCAGTATGACTGTTAACATTCCAGCAGACAATATGAATAGAAAGGTAAATGAAATCCAGTCTAAGTCATTAAGCTGTTTAACTCAAAAACATTACAAACGCAGTCTCTTGGCTTCCCACATCAAAGGGCTGTAATCCCTAGTTAAGAGTATAAGAAGCTACAAGGCGATGAATTCAAAACAACCAAGAGACTTCTATATTTCACCCATCACAAAATATGAACAGAATAAATATACAATTCAAAGTTCTCTTTCAGGATGCTTTCTACTCAAATTTTATAAAATCTGCTTATTTTCCTCATGATTAAGTTTTTTGTATGAATTATTTATTTTTTAAAACATTCTGGACCTCTTCTCAAAGCATCTGTTTTCCCCTCATCTCAGTGCCTCCCAAATGGCCATCATTTTCTCCTCCCAAGTATATTTCTAGCTTGCCTGTTCCAACCAGCTATCTCTAAAATGGCATTTTAGGCACTGGTTTCCACAAACCTTCCCCACTTGAACCACATTCATAACAAATAAAACACAATTAGTCATGCAAGAAAAGATATGTATATACTGATAACATATACATACCACCAAAACTAGAAATTCAGAAAATGAAAATTACTAATGATAAAAGCACATTCTATTCTGTTAAAATTGCAAAGAGCAGATTTTATTTTATTTATTTATTTTTTTGTGATACTATAAAAGTTATTTATTCACTATACACAGAACATGTCCCCTATAAAATGTACATGTAAATCACTAAAAAGTATAATCTGGTGAATATTTCTCAATTACAGAACATACTAAATCAGTTGGGGTAACAGCTCTCTGTCTGCCTCAAAATAATCTAATTATAGCACCCAGAGTCTCCTTTATATCTATTGCAAAGTTAAATACTTATTTTGGGGATTATTTCCTAATATGTGTTTGAGGAGGCAGAGTTAACAATTTAATATGACTCTAGTATATTACAGTCACTGCACAATAAATCAGTTTATTACAGATTAAAACATTTTTTTCATTATTTGTATTAATGGGATGCAAACAGAAATACTGGATACTTTTAAATGGCAGATAACCACAAAATTATCTTTTATAGTATTTTGGGTTTTATAATTACATTAAGATATGAATGGTGTAAAAGAGTTACGAATATGCCTCAATGAGGCCCCACTGTAATGATTCACTAGATTGTGCTCAGTAGACATTTATTCAGTAAGTGAATTTTCTCCCCAATTACCCAGTACAATTTTTGCCCACAGTAAGGGCTCAGTAAATAAATGTTTGTTGAATATACTGACTTAGGACTGAGGTGAGAAGAGATGGACCCTCTTGGCTAGATGTCATGTATTATAATCAGAATTTATCTGGGAGAGTGTAAGGAAGATGTAAACTGCACATGGCATACAAGTAAATAAACTCAGATGCCAACAAAGCAAATCATTAAGCAGAAAAACACTGGCACTGGAATAAACAACTGCAAGATTTGCCAATAGCAAAAATGGAACTGACTTTAAGAGATAACCATGAAAAAGTTTATATTGGACCATACCTTTTCTCACCCAATTCAGTTTGAGACAGACCAATAGAGGCACTGTAAGAGACTATGGCTGTCTTCCTTGATATTCAGACATCCTAGTTTCCAGTAATTTATTATGGACCTGTCACCCATGAATCAATATAAACCTATTCAGATTTAGGGATTAGTTTTCCACAAGTACAAAGTTGAATTTCCTTTTATTTGTCCTAAAATGCTTACTTTCAAACTTGAAGGGACTTCAATTATTCCATGTAGTTTCGATAACATTATTTTATCTTTTCAGACCAGAGTCAAAATATTCATACAGTATTCATACTGCAGCACCTTCCACCCACCCTTTGGTTGCTTGAACTGCCCTTCTTTGGTTCTTTTTCCGCTTTCTCAGATCTTTCTGGAAGTGTAGTAAGCAGAACTGCACTGGGTATTCCAGCTGCAGTTCGGTCTATCGTTGTCGGAATGGCTTCTGCTACGCCGTGGTCTTCCAGCCGGTCTCCTGTTTCTAGGACTGTAAGATCTCCTACAGTTGTAAACAAAGGACCGGCTTCTTGATCATCTTCTTTCATAACTCCGGCCTCTAGAACGCCTGTATCTGTCATAATCATCATAGCGTGAAGAGCTGTACACATTCCTCCCTTCCTTGGCTTTCATTTGATTTGGAGTCTCCCGATCCCCCTGTGCAAACTGTATTTCAATTTGGCGTCCGCAAATCCGTCTTCTGTCCAAATTATGTAAAGCGTCTTCAGCATCACGGACATCCTCAAATGGAACATAAGCAAATCCTCTTGGACGGCGTGTGTAGAAATCAAGTGGAACATACACACCAACTACAGGGCCATAACGACCACATTCTCGTCGTAAATCTTCGGACCTGGTGTCGTCGGCCACGTTCCTTACGAACAGAGACGTGTTCGGGGGGCGCAGGTAGCGGGACATGACGGTGCCGGGAGTCTCGCTCCGCAGGGGCACTAACGGGCTCAGTAAACCATTCGCGGATGCGGCGGCGGATCCTCAGACACCTTATTTTTTTAGTTTTATTTTATTTCATTTTAACCTGATAACTCTCAACAAGTTAATATAAGTCTCACAGAGGTTATTTAGTTCTACAAACCTTACAATTTATAGATAACTCTCTAGACAGATTTTTAATGAAATGCATTAAAATTAAGCTCTTAGCTAAACATAAAATGGTACATAATACAGAACAATATACAAATATAACTCAGCCAGGGAGAACACCTATCTCCCATTTGCTCACCCTCTCCTTTAAGGAGAGAATACCTCTCCCATACAAACCAAAGAGGTTCTGATTCACTGGAATGCTAACAGAGCTCAAGGAGCCCTGTCCTACAGAATGAACCCAAAGTGTTAACACTGCCTTCTGCTGGAAATCTGTTGATTAAACACATAAAAGTATCTCTACTGTCTAAATTTTTACAAAGAATGCGTATTATACTTCTATAATTAGAAAGATTTATTTTTTTAAACATTTTATTTATTTATTTGAGAGAGAGCAGAGACAGTGAAAGAGAGCACTCCTGAGAAAATTCTCTAGATACAACTGAATAGTGAGTGATGCCTTTTTGGCCCCAGATCATAACCTCTACTCTTTGTGTGCTATACACACAGAGAGAATAAATCATCTATCTGTAATTCAATCAGAAATGTTTTAAGAACATAACAAGACAAACCAATCTTTTATCTTTTAATGGTACATAAATGCACTGTCAGGTAAGGTAGTCAGTAGCCAAATGCGGTCATTCAGCATGTGAAATATGGTTAATTTGACATGAGAAACTCTGTAAGCGTAAAATATACACTGATTTCATACCTAGTAGGAAGAATACAAAAGATTTCATTGATTTTTTATATTAATTAGTAATTCAGGTAATATTTTTAATATATTAGGTTTAATAAAATATATCATTAAAACTACTTTCACCAGTTTCTTTTTACCTTATTTAATATGGCTACCAGAAAATTTAAAAGTATATGCATGATTCACATTATATTTCTATTGGACAATGCTGGTCTATAAACTAGTGATCAATCATAAGCTCTTATGAAACTACTTCTATGTCAATCTTTCATGACTATGTAGCATCATAAAATCTCCTCATTACAATAGCCTAACCAAAATTCCCTTCCTCCCTGATTTGCAAAGTAGATTATATGCATATTCAGTTCCTTCCTTTCTGATACCTTCATTCAGTCTTGAAATGCTGAATAAATTCTATATTTAACCTCCTCTATCCCACCTTTGCCAACCAAGTTACTGGCCTTAAAATATTCATCTTTTATCTCTAGTGAATACTGTACTTAGAGGAGGCTGAGAATTTTTCCTAAAAGACCCTCCAGATTATCTCTAACAAGTAGTATGTGGTAGTGTTAGAATTGGATATATAGAACCGAATACCCCTAGCATGAACCCTGCCTCTCATTGTGCAAAGCCCTATTTAAGCTCAGCTGCCTTGTCTGTAACAGGGATAAATATTATTACCATTTAACAAATTATTATTTCATTTAACTCATATTTACTATTAAAATATCAATACCATATGTTGTTATAAGATAATAAAAGAAAAGCATTTAGAACAGGGCCTGGAACTTCAATGTTCATAAGTATTAGCTATTATCATTATTTCCTTTTTTGACTTGCTTCCTGAACCTATCATTCTCCTCTTCTATTTCTGGCTGCCCCATTAACAGGTTCTCCCCTTATTCAAGCTTTTAGCATATCTAGTAAAATGTAAAAAATACAGACAGCAGATGGAGCAGGTCACTTGGTCTGACAAAAACAAAGAATTCCAAACACAAGAGCCCGTAAGAAAGTATACTTCATTACATAACAGAGATTCCTCACTATGAGAAACAGGCTAATTCTGGGGCCCTGTAAAAGTTATCTTCAAGGGGGATGGATAGATGTTCCTCAAGCTTCCCTTTAATCACCTATCTCCTTTTCAAGGGATCCAACCCAGATATTAAATCTAGAACCTATCCCACTGACAATACTCACCGAATCTAAAATTATACATTCTTTGTGGCACTTTGACTCAGCTACTGATTCATGTCTGGACACCTAAAAAATCAGTAAGCTCCATCTGCAACTAGTAGAAGAGCCCAAGTTTAGACTTTCACCACATTACAATGCAAGTTAAAAATCTGTCCACTCTTACTTAAAGGCTCAAAAAGCAGAAGATATGTAAGAAAAGGTCAAAATACTCACTTTGTCACTTGTGGCATACCAAGTCTCATGGACTTCGAGCAGATTCTGGGTGGACAGTTCTTTAACTTAAGCCACAATCTGGTTCAGCTGAACCTCTTACTACCCTTTCCATATTCTGTCAATCATTATAGACATTTGCATAATATATTATATATATTATATATACTATATATTTTGTTTCTTCCCCAAATTACGCAGGACTCTATCTTCCTGAATTCAAAAGTCTACAACCCTGATTCTGACATATTGGATACTCAAGTATTTGTCAAGCTGGATTGAATCTATAATTTTAAAAAATATATTATATACCTTGTGAAGTCTTCAGTTTTTAAAACATTTCATGTGACTTCATTTGATTATTCTAACAATCTTAAAGTCATATCCAAGACCTAATCTCATTTTTCACGAAGTACCTTAATTGAAGCTCAGAAGTCAAAGTAATTCAAAATTATTCACTTTTCTTTGTCTTTAATACACAAACTTTAAATCCAAGACTATGCTGGTCATTGCTGACAAACCCAGAACTGCATTGACCTGCATCACACACCACACCACACTAGAGCCTTTTTCAGAGAGAACCAGGAAAGGAAGGAGGAAGACGAAAGAAGAGACAATGACAACATCAAGTTCTGGTAATGAGATAAACAGGTAGCCAGTCCCTAAATAAAATTAAATTACCTTTCTGATTTCATTTTTCCTATCTTTTTAAAGCTTCAGTTTTATTTTCCTTCCTAATAGTTTCTTTCTGTTAAATTTCTTCCTTTATTTTTACATAATTAGTTGTATCTTCATCATGGAAATTATACTCAATCTCAAATAAGCCAATCTATGTTTTAAGTTATGTAAATTTGTAAATACAGTTCTTTATTCTGTCTTAATGAATGTTTTTAATTATTCACTTGAATTCAGCAGTATTCTCTGAAATGGCTTTTGTTCAATTTTATCTCTCTAAAAATAACCTACTATATAAGTCCACATTCTGCTGATACTCCCACTTAGACTCCTGTGAGGAAAGAACTAGCAGTTTCTCGTTAAAAGTACCTACAATGAGCAATCAATCGACATTAGCTGACATCCAAGATTCTAAGAGCAAAGTTAACTTGCTACCTTTGTCACTCTTGAGTTCATATTTAGAATGTCTAATAAATCTCCTATTTATTTCCAAATCAATGACTTAATTTACTCCACTTCTTTGAATCTGTTTCCTCATGAAGAAGAAAACTGGTCTAGTTTTGGAATTTCTTTAAGATCTGAAAAGTTCCTGGTCTAGAGATTTAAATCCAAGTTTATTTACCCTCTAAAAGTTGATTTCTTTTTTTTAAGATTTTGTTTATTTATTTGAGAGAGGGGTGAGAGGGAGAGAGTATAAGCAGGCAGAGGGGCAGCAGGAGAGAGAGAAACAGACTCACTGCTGAGCAAGGAACCTGATGCGGGGCTCAATTCCAGGACCCTGGGATCATGACCTGAAATGAAGACAGGTGCTTAACTGACTGAGCCACCCAGGCACCCCTAGAAGTTGATTTCTTAAACTAATGCACATATTTGTATCTTTTCTACCTACTGTACTTGAAGGTAAGAGCTATATATGTAACCTTATCCCTTTGAACATGGTGGTATATACATACAGGTATGTTTCATTTGCTCACCTGCCTGAAAATGTTAAATTGTTAACTTTGGCAGAAGACTTCTTGAATTTCCCTATGTGTGATTCAACCACAAATAACTACAATTTTTAAACAAATTCTGAGAATATAACACTGCAAAATTACAGTTAGAATCCAAGTTAAGTTACTGTAGTCCATGAATGATATTCAGCATAACTAACATCTGCAAAGGAGATGGCAATTAACTGAGACAGAGAGTTTGGCCCCAAACCTTGCTCTTAGCCATATTTTTCATAACCCTTATGGCCAATCCCTGACTAACAGCGAACCAGACCTCAGAATGACACCCACATCCCTAGATCATAAAGCTAAGGAAGGAAGAGTGAGGCGAGTACTAACAAGGATGTATATTTAACTTCTGATTTATCATAACAGAAGTTTCTCCAATTAAAGATTTACCAAATTTGTTTTTAGACAAGGTTAAAGTTAACTTTCTATTAGAGTAAAATTTGAAGAAATATTTTTGAAAAATATTTGAAGTAAAATTTCAAGAAAAGCATAGACGTAAAGTGTAACAGATTCCCAGTCAGCTTGTAATAATAGTAGCATCATTTAGTTCAAATTTAAATTTAAAGACTATTATCCCCCTAAGTAGTTTTAGCAGATGCCTGAACCTTGATAAAAATTAATAAACTATGTTTGGAATACACGTATAGCTGTAAAATTAAATACAGAAACAAGCTGATAAAAATCATTTAACTGTGCATAGAGCAGTAAAACTAAAAAGGTTTCCAAAATCTTAACGAAAAGTCACATATAATCATCACATCTGCATGCAGTTAAACATATGGCACTTCAGTTTCAGGAATCCTGAGTGCACCAAAACTTTTACAACTAAATTTGGGTTACTTAGGGTGAGGGAAAGAGATGCGAAAGGGGAGTGGAGTCTTTAAAAACCCCTATTTTGACTAAATCTGCAGCTGTAATTACAGCTGTTCCGAAGCTTTCTTGGAACTGCCTAATTACATTTTTTTTTAAATAATAACAACCAAAAGTAAGTTTAACGAACTGAAGAATGACAGGAGGACTTTATAGTTAAAAGCTATTTTTTATATAAAATTAATTTCTTATTGTTTTGCTCTGCAACTAATAGATAAAAATTGTTATATAAGTCCAAGAAGCTTTCTCAGTTTCCTTGGGTTTTGGAATTTTTAATTTTTTTAACATTAAAAAGTACATTAGAAAGTATATAGCACTTCTTTCCTTTGGTAATTTTGCAGAAACCCTAATTTTTTTTTCTCCTTCCCCATGCTACCTATTTTGTGTAACTATGAGACCAGTCTATGACATAAACTGCATACATGTATGATATCAATAAACAACACAAGCCTTTTGCTATCATTCTAATATACTGTACTACCCCCTACTTTTCCACAGAGTATACATTTTAAGACACCCAGTGGAATGAAATCTCAGATAGCACCAAACTCTATATATACTATTTTTGTTCCTATACATGCATACCTTTGAAAAAGTTTAATTTATAAATTAGACACAGTAAGAAATTAGCAATAATCACTAAAAATAAAATAGAAGAGTTATACTATAATAAAAATACCAATGTGGTTTCTATTTCTGAAAATATCTCATCACTCCTTTTCTTATAACGATGTGAGATGATAAAATGCCTACATGATGAGATAAAGTGTAGTGAATGACATAGGCATTGTATTGACATAGCGTTAAGCTGGTTACTGACCTTCTGAAATCAGAAGGAGGACCATCTGCTTCTGGACTATGGCTGACTGTGGATAACTCAAACTTGCGAAAAAGAAAACTGTGGATAAGGGGAACTACTGTATTCTCTAATGGTATATTTACTGAAAAGAGTTGTATCATGCAGCAACATAAATGAAGTTATATACCTTTTAAGACTTACTTTGTGTTATATTTTAGATATGACTGGCATCTCTGTTAATTCCCTGGGATACTTATTCATTCAAAAAGATAACATTTGAAAATCACAATTCTGATTCCAGTTGAAGATGGTGACAAGATCCCAAAATCACCTCCTCCCAGAGACATATTGAATCTTTATCTAACCATGAAACAAGTCCCTCTGAAATTAATCCAGAAACCAGCTGAGTGACTACTACACAGAGGACAAATAAAAAACATAAACTGAATGGGTAGGAAAGACTGAGAACACTCTTTCCATAACTCCCACTCCCATCACAGCAACATACTACTGGGAGAGAATTCACAACTACCAACTTCTCCCTGAAGAGTAAAGATATTCTGGGGTGCCTGTGTGGCTCAGTTGGTTGAACACCCAACCCTTGGTTTTGGCTCAGGTCATGATCAGGGTCATGAGATGGAGCCCCACTTGGGGTTCTGTGCTGAGATTCTTTCCCTCCCTGCCTCCCCCCACTGGTGTGCCCATTTGTGTATGCTCTCTCTCAAATACATAAAATCTTAAAAAAAAAAAAAAAAAAAGGAAAGACTAAAGGGTTTCAACACAACATCTAGTGTCACTTTTAAGACATCCACCAACTCAGGGACAGATCCCCAAAACATCTAGCTCTGAAAGCCAAAGGGGCTTGTGTCCACAAGACCCAGAAAACCATAGCAAACAAAGAAATAGTTCTTGGTGGGCTCCACAGACTCATTGTGGCTATGCCCCTAAAGCTCAGCACAGAGGCAACAGATAAAAATACCCACCTACCATTCTTTCCTGAAATAGGTCTATATGAATATCTTAAAAGGTGCAGCCTGAGGGCCAGGTCTGTCATTTAACACACATGTAGGGACAGGTCTTCTCCAGAAACCAGAAAGGTCAGTGAGCACCATCTTTGCATTCCCTCTCTGCCCACCTCTCACTCACTGGTATCTTCCTGAAAGTAATTTGTGTACTCATCCAGTGCCTGGTTTTTGCAGCTGCTACCCAAAGGACATACCCCTTGACAGCCTAACTCTGGTGGCCAGAGCTTGCATTAGCAGACTCAACAGGACTGCAGCAAACAAATAGTTCTGTGGTGGCTATCTCCCTCAGACTCAATGCACAAGGAGCAGACAGAAAGACCCATCTCCCAGTCATTCCCAATAAGAGACCAGTTACGTACTTTAAAAGCTGCTGCCAGAATGTGAGGCTTCTAATTTAGAATACATGTACAGACAGATGTCAATTTTCCATGAAACCTGGGAAGCCAGCAGACATCATCTCTGCATTCTCCCAGTAGATCACTACAAATCACAAATAGCTTCCTAGAAGAGCTTATGCATACATCTGGTACTATCAATACTATGGCTGCCACCCAGGGGATGTACGCTTTGATTGCCTGGTTCTGGCAGCCTGCAGGGATTGCATTCATATGTTCCACAAAACAGTAGCAAACAAAGAAACAGTTCTTAACTGGTTAACTCCCAGGGCTTAGAACAGTGGAGACAAAAACATCCAGATCCCAATCTTTCTCTAAAACATGTCTACCTGCATACTTTAAAAGCTGCTACCTGAGGGTCGAGCCTTCATTCAGCCTGCATACACGTCGATGACTGATCCTCCACTTGGGGACACACAGATTTTGGCATACTCTCAGCTACTGAGAGCCATGAAGAAGGCAGTTTGGACAATCACAAAAAGTTTGAGAGACAGCCAAGAGCTAGGGCCAGGCTGAATGATAAGATTCTTCATCTACATGAGACCATTCCATCAAGACTGGGAAATGTGACTGTTTTATCTAATTCACAGAAGCCAACACTGAAAGTTAAGGAAAATCAAGAAACAGAGAAATATGTTACAAACAAATGAACAAGACAAAACTCCTAAAACAGATCTTAATAAAAGGGAAATAAGTGATTTACCTGATCAAGAGTAAAAAATAATGATCATAAAGATGTTCACCAAGATCAAGAGAACAATGCATGAATTAAATGAGAATTTCAAAAAAGAGATTAAAAATACAGGAAAGTACCAAACAAAACAAAGAGCTGAATAATTAAATAAGTGAACTGAAAAATTCAACAGAGGGATTGAACAGCAGATTAGATCAGTGGAAGAAAGAATCAGCAAATGTGAAGACAGGACAGTGGAATTCACTCAGTTAGAGAAGTAATGAGTAAGAAGAATGAGAAAGAGTGAATGTAGCTTCAGAGAATTATGGGACACCATAAAATATACCAATATATGTATTATGTGGTCCCAGAAGGCAAAGAAAGAGAGAAAGGGACTGAAAGCCTATTTGAGTAACACCTACCACAGGAAAAGAAACAACCTACAAAATTTCTAACAAGATAAATTTAAACCAAGACACATTATAATAGTTAAAAGTTAAAGACAAGGACAGGATCTTAAAAGTAGAAAAAGAAAAATTTATTTTACATAATAGGGGATCACCATAAGATAATTGGGAAATTTTTCAGCAAAATCTGAAAAATTTTTGCAGGTGAGAAAGAAGAAGAATGAAAGTCATGAAAGAAGAAAGTATCAGCCCAAAATATTCTCCCCAGCAAAGCTGTCCTTCACAGTTGTAGGAGAGTCTTCCAGAAAAGTAAAAGTTTAAGGAGTTCACTGATACTAGACCAGCTTTATAATAAATGTTAAGATGACTTCTTCAAGCTGCAAACTAAAGAATGCTTATTAGTAACAACAAGACAAACTAAAGAAAAAATCTTCCTGGCAAAAGTAAATACATAGTTAAATTCAGATTACTATAATTTGTAATGAAGGTGGGTAAATTACTTGTGAATCTAGTATGAAGGCTCAAAGATAAAACTAGTAAAAAAATAACAATTTGTTATGGATACATAATTGGATACATAATTTGCTAATGGATACACAAGGCAAAATGATGTAAATAATGACATTGAAAACAAAATGTATGGGGGTAGAGTAAAAATAGAGAGTGTTAGTAGTATGCATTTGACATAAATTGCTACCAACTTAAAATACACTATTACAAATATAAAATCTTTTATATAAGCTTCATGGTAACCACAAAATAAAAACTATAACAGATACGCAAAAGACTAAGAAAGCTAAGCATACCACTATAGAAAATCACCAAATAACAAAAAAGAGATAAAAGAAGGAACAAAGGAATTACAATACAGCCAGAAAAAAATTAACAAAATGATGATAATAGATCCATATCTATCAATAATTACTTTAAATGTAAGTGGACTAAGTTCTCTTATATATCTTAAGAGTATGTGCAGACTGAAAGTAAAGGAATGGAAAAAGACATTTTAGGCAAATGGAAACCAAAAGGGAGCAAGACCAGTTATATTTATATCAGACAAAATAGCCTTCAAAGCAAAAGATCACAAGAAGAGACAAAGAAGGTCATTACATAAGGATAAAGGCATCAATCCAACAAGTAGTTGTAATATTTTTAAATATTTATCTACCCAACACAGAAGTACCTAAAATTAAAAAGCAAATAAATAATAGATCTGAAGGGAGAAACAGTCAGCAACACAATAATTATAGAAACTTCAATACCCCACTTTCAACAATGGATTGCTCCTCTAGAAAAAAATATCAATATGGTGGGGTGCCTGGATGGCTCAGTGGGTTAAAGCCTCTGCCTTTGGCTCAGGTCTAGATCCCAGGGTTCTGGGATCGAGCCCCACATCAGGCTCTCTCAGCAGGGAGCCTGTTTCCGCCTCTCTCTCTGCCTACTTGTGATCTCTGTCAAATAAATAAATAAAATCTTTAAAAAAAAATCAATATGGAAACACTTAACTTAAACTACACATTTGACCATATGGCTTCAAGAGAAATTTACAGAACATTCCACCCAAAAGCAACAAAATACAGAACACATCATGTTAGGCCAAAAAAAACAAGTCTTAATATATTTAAGAAAAATATAATCATATCAAGCATATTTTCTATAGTATCAAACTAGAAATCAATTATAAGAAGAAACCTGAAAAATTCACAAATATATGAAGATTAAACAACATGCTACTAATGCTAACAAATGGAAAGAAGAAATTTTAAAAATCTATGGGCAAATTAATATAGAAATACACAATATAAAAGCTTAAGGGGTACAGCAAAAGCACTTCTAATAAGTAAGTTCATAGCAATTACTACCCAACATTAAGAAAAAAAGGGGGCGCCTGGGTGGCTCAATGGGTTAAAGCCTCTGCTTTCGGCTCAGGTCATGATCCCAGGGTCCTGGGATCAAGCCCCACATCGGGCTCTCCGCTCTGCAGGGAGCCTGCTTCCTCCTCTCTCTCCCTGCCTGCCTCTCTTGCCCACTTGTAATCTCTGTCTGTCAAATAAATAAATAAAATCTTTTAAAAAAAAAAAAAAAAGAAAGAAAGAAAATAGTATTCTTTAAAAAAAAAAAGAAAGAAAGAAAAAGTTCAAATAAACAGCCTAAATTTACTCAAGAAAAAAAATTTTTTAAAAAACTAGAAAATAACAAACTAAACCCAAAGTCAGTTAAAAAGAAAGAAAGAAAGACCACAGATTAGAGTGGAAATAAATGAAACAGAAATTGAAAAGACAACAGAAAAAATAATGAAACTAAGAACTGTTTTTTTTAAAGATAAAATAGACAACATTTAGCTAGACTAACCAAGAAAAATGTGAAAGAACTTAAAATATAAATGAATGAGGAGACATTACAAATGGTATCATACATATATAAAGAATCATAAGGGACTGTATAATTACATACAACAAATTGGACAACCTAAGAAAGGGACAAATTCTTAGAAATATACCAACCTACAAAGACTGAATCATGAAGAAACAGAAAATGAGAACAGACCAATTACTAGTAAGATGATTTAATCAGTAATCAAAAACCTTCCTACAAAAAAATCAGGATCAGATGGCTTCACTGGTAAATTCTACCAAACATTTTAAAAAGTATTATTATCAATCCTTTCCAAAAACTTGGAGAGAAGGGAACATTTCCAAATTCACTTTATGAAGCCAGCATTATCCTTATAATCAAAACCAAACAAGGACACTATAAAAAGGAAACCTACAGGGCAATATACCTGATGAATATGAATGCAAAAATCCTCAACAAAATATTAGTAAACAGAATTCAACAACATATTAAAAGGATCATACACCATGATCAAGAGGGTTTTATCCCTGGGATGCAAAGATGGTTCAATATAGGCAAGTCAGTAAATGTAATACCACACATAAAATGAAGGATAAAAATCATATTGGAGTACACCTGGATGCTCAGTTAAGCATCCAACTCTTGATTTTGGCTCAGGTCATGATCTCAGGGTTGTGAGATCAACCCCACATCAAGCTCTTACACTAGGCATGGAGTCTGCTTAAGATTCTCTCTCCCCCTCTGCCCCTCTCCACCCCACCCCACCCCCAAAAAATCAAATTATCATCTCTAAAGATGAAGAAAACATTTAACGAAATTCAACATTCTTTCATGATTAAGAATTCTCAACAAATATCTCAACATAATAAAGGTCACATATGACAAGCCCAAAGCTAACATCATCCTCAACAGTGAAAAGCTGAAAGTTTTCCCTCCAAGATCAGGAACAAGGATGCTCACTCCCGCCACTTTCATTCCACACAGTACTGGAAATCCTAGCCAGAGACATTAGGCAAGAAAAAGAAATAAAACATCCAAATTGGAAAGGAGTTAGTAAAACTCATTATTTGCAGATGACATATTACATACAGAAAATACTAAGACTCCACCAAAAAGCTCTTAGAACCAATCAACGAATTCAGCAAAGATGTACGATACAAAATCAATATACAAATATCAGCTATGTTTATATATACTAACAACAACAAGTTGTTATAAACAAGTTGTGTTTATACATACAACAAACTAGCAGAAAGAATAATTAAGAAAACCCCATTTGCAACTGCATCAAAAAAAAAAACTTAGGAATAAATTTAGCAAAGGAAGTAAAAGATTTGTGCATGAAAACTATAAGACACTGATGAAAGAAACTGAAGAAGACACAAATAAATGGAAATCACAAATAAATCTGTGCTCACAGATTAGAAGAATATTGTTAAAACATCCAAACACCCTAAGATAATGTACAAATTCAATGCAATCCCTTTCAAAATTCCAATGGCATTTTCTCAGAACTAAAACCAATAATCCTAAAATTTGTAATCAAAAGCCCCCAAATAGCCACAGGAATCTTGAGAGAGACCAAAGCTAGAGGACTCACACTTCGTAATTTCAAAGTACACTACAAAGCTATAGTAAACAACACTAGCATTAAAACAGATATAAAAATCAATGAAACAAAACAGAGAGCTCAGAAATAAATTCATGCATATATGGTTAATTAATAAACTCTCGTATATATGGTCAATTAATATTTGACAAGCCAAGAATATACAATGGGAAAAGGATAGTCTCTTCAAGAAACGGTGCAGGGAAAACTGGACAGCCACAATCAAAAGAATGAACCTGGGCCCCTATCTTAAAACACAGACAAAAATCAACTCAAAATGACCTGAAACGATAAAACTTCTAGAAGATAACATAAGGAGTAAGCTCTTTGACATCAGTCTTCAATGATTTTTTTTCAATTTCAAAACACAAAAAGTAAAGGTGATGAAACCACAATAAACAAATGGGACAATATCAAACTAAAAAAGCTTTTGGGCAGTAGGAAACAGTAGCAGCTCTTCCTACCCACTGGCCTGTCACTGTGCTTCAATAATACCTCCATTTTAAAGAAAGAAAAAAAGCTTCTGTACAGCAAGGGAAATCATCAACAAAATGAAGAGAAAACCTACAGAATGGGACAAAATATTTTCAAACCATATACTTGATAAGGGCTTAATATCCAAAATATACAAAGAACTCACACTATCTGAATAGCAATTAATCAATTGATAAATTAATCTGATTTAAAAACTGACATTTTTCCATAGAAGATCTATAAATGGCTATCAGGTATGTGAAAAGGTGGCTCAGCATTACTAGATATCACCAAATATACAGTTCTGCAAATCAAAACTATAATGAGATATAACCTCACACCTGTTAGAATGGCTATCACAAAAAAAAGAAATGTAATTTAACAAGTGTTGGTGAGGGTGTGAACAAAAGGGAACCCTTGTTCACTGCTGGTAGCAATGTAAACTGATGCAGCATACTCTGGAGAACGTATGGAGCTTTCCTCAAAAAATCAAAAACAGAATTACCCAAATGATCTAGACATCCCTCTTCTCAGTATATACCCTAAGGGAATAGAAATAAGATCAGGAGACTCCCAGGTTCACTGCAATATTATTCACAATAGCTGAGATATGGAAACAACCTAAGTATCCATCCACAGATGAATGGATATATTATGTGGGATGTATATGTATATATGTATGTGTATGTATGTGTTTGTGTATGTATATACATATACGTGTATATATGCAATATTATTCAGCCATGAGAAAAAGAAATTCTGCCATTCCAACAATATGAATAAATCTTAAGAGTATTATACTAAGTGAAATAAGCCAGACAGAGAAAATACTGCATGCTATCACTTACATGTAGAATCTACCAGGAAAAAAAAAAAAATTCCAACTCATACTAACAGAGGGTAGAAAAGTGTCTGCGAGGGACTGGGTGGTGTGGGAAATAGGGAGGGCTTGGTAAAGGAGTGCAGATTTGGGGCACCTGGGTGGCTTAGTCTTTAAGTGTCTGCCTTAGGCTCAGGTCATGATCTCAGGGTTCTGGGACAGAGCCCCATACTGGGCTCCCTGCTTGGCAGGGAGTCTGCTTCTCCCAGTGCCCCTCCTGCTTGTACTCTCTCTCTCTCTCTTTCTTTCTCTCTCTCAAATAAATAAATAAAATATTTGTTCTAAAGAGCAAATGAAGCTATTTTCTTTAGAAGAAATAAAGGATGAAGACTTCCAGAATTCCTAAGATTAACAGATATAAAGGCTATAAACGATACTTCTCAGAAAATTAAAGAAAGCTAAGATAGTGACATTTGTATCATATCACCAAATGTTACAAATGGAGGAGAATGAGATGTAAGAAGCACAGTAATATATGAGGTAGAAAAGATTCTCACCAGTGACTTACTATTTAGTTCTAGATAAATCTTATCTTTAACTTCCTCTATCAAAAAAAGAAAGCCACATTATGGAAATATTTGTGATATTTTACAAACAAAAAAAAATAAATAACTTTCTCATAATTTATGGGAAAGTGCTTAACTATACACGACAATACTAAAATATTGATTATATCTGATGCATTTACCTTGAGAGGTTCACAGTAAATCAAATATATTTTTTACAGTTATGGTAAGTACATCCATGTAGAAATAGCAGATATGCCATTCTTCATATATTTTTTTCCCACTCAAGCTATTTTGAAAAGTAAAAGGCCTATGGTAAGCTTGCTATTAGGAAAAAAATAATAAATTTGTCTCCTCTTCTATATTCTGAAAAATTAGAATGAAATGTCACAATAATCCTAAATATGGTGGCCAAATATTCATACTTTCTGAATGTTTGAATAGGCCAAAGTCTTTCTTGGATGCTAAGGCAAACGTGTATTTAAATTAAAAGCTAAGTAAGTAAGCATTACAAAAGGAACACAGGATGCCACAAAGCAGAGGCAAACTATCAGATAATAAAAGGATTTATATATTCAAAGAGGACAAGGATAATTTAATTTCAAAGCACAGATTATATTTACAGGAGAATGGATTCACCTATAGTCAGAAAGTACCTCATAAAGGCAAAGAAATCACCTGAAGCACCAAACTCAGGAATGAACAATGTTAAGTACCAGCTGCCAGAAACCAGTAATGCATTAAATAGATACAAGGGAAGAGATGATCCATTTAGTCACAAGCGGAGCTCTCTGAAAGCACATATAGGCTTTGGAAGGTTAGATGCAAATACCAATGTACACAAACCCAGCTATCAAAAATAATTTCATTTGACTTCTACCAGAATCATCACAGAAAGATAAGGCAAAATAAAAAGAAAAAATCAATTGCAATTTAAGTTTAAGCTGTGTCATCATCTAAAATAGCTGCTGCAAAACCCTACTTGAATCTCCCTTCCAGCCATTTGTCTACTTTGAAGCGAAGCTTTTTGTTATCTTACATTACCATTTCCTCTACTGCAGAGCATCTACATAATATAATCCAAAACACAATACAAAGAAGGCTGGAAGCAAAGACTAAGGGAACTTTCTAGTTCTACAAAATACTTAATTCCTTGTTCTATATAGTTTCATAAAGATATTACCTCTGAGATCAAGAGCTAGAAAGGGTCTAAATTCAAGGGTGTAAAATCATGACCAAGATAAAGGGCCCTTATACTAGTCGTAGGGGTGCAGAAGAAAAGACTGGAAGAGCCAATGATAGAAAAACCTACTGTGCAGACACTAAAAGCCTGAGAACTTTGCATTGATCCTCTCAAGTCTTTGACTGACCCCCACAGCTGCTTCTCCTCAAACTTCTTGAAAAAATCTGCCCAACAGCTACTAATCTACAAGATCAATTCTCTGAGAGTCGTTCTTGACCAACTATTCCCCCCAACAAATTGAACTATGTCTAACCCCTCCTGCTAATACCCTATAAATTCTGCCATCCTTCCTCAAATTAGAACTCTCCTTTGGAACATCTTCTAATATAATCTTATGCTCACAGTGCTCGGATTAATTTTCTTTCAAAGTATGAGAAGTTCTAGGAGGTCAACACAGCAGGAATTCACTTCAGTTCTTATTTTCTGGATGGGTTTCAAGGTAACTGTGGGCCCAACTTCTGTGTTTATATATAATCACCAGGGAAATAGGCAACAGAAAAGTAATGCTTCTATTGGTCATTTAAAAAAATAATAAAGACAAAGACAAAGACAAACTATTAAGCACCTAACTATATTGCTATGCACTTTTATGTAACTGATTCTATTTAATCTTCATTACAACCCTTGGGATAAATATTCTTATGTTCATTCTACAGATGAGAAATTAGAAACTTAGTTTAAGAAACTTACTGAGTTAGCAAGTGGAAAATACAGGATTTAAACCCAATTATCCCAGGGCAATCCTTTACACTTCACCAAAGCCACCAGCTACATTGCCTTAACTCCAATTATTGTCTATAAGAAACAACTGCATACTTTCTGAGCCCCTTGTGTTCTGTTAGGTCTACTTATTTGCTTTTCTCAATCTTTAAGAAAGCCTCTATGCTTTAAATTTTTCTTCATGTAATTCATCTATTGTTTTCACTTCTTCTTAAACACTTACCAAAGACCCTTAAGTATCTGTATCCTATAGCTGTCTCCCTTCAATAATGTTAAATATAAATTTAGAGTTAAAACAATTGTACTCAATCAAAATTTCTTTAGTAGGTATTTTATGGCTACTTCTCAGACTTTTCTGTTTTTTTTCACATCACAGCTCAATAATTAGACTCCATTAGCATTATTGTAATTTATATTTTAACCAATTAGAGATGATATTGCACATAAAATATTTTAAAAACCCAGGTATTATACATGCAGATTAATTGGCTTTTTTTAGGGAAGGAGGTCATTTTTGGGGAAAAAAAAAAGTACTAACAAAACTGTACATAACAACAGATGTTTGCATTACCTAGAGCTAAAACATAAATAAATAGTAACTCTCATCTCAACAGACACACACACAAAAGCATTTGACAAAATCTAATATCCATTCCTGATTTGAAAAGTCACTGCAAACTAGGAATAGAAATGAATTTAATCAACTAATAATAATGGGTATCTATGAAAAATCTACAATTAACATCATACTTGATTATGAAAGAATGGAGATTCTCCCGCTAAGATTAGAAACAAGACTAGAATGTCCTGTCACCATTTCTCTTCAACATTATAAGAGAGTTTAACCAAAGAGGTCAAGCAAGAAAAGTAAGAGGAACACAAATTGGAATGAAAGGAGTAAAACTCTCTTTATTCACAGAAGACATGACTGTGTAGAAAATCTGGTGGAATCTACCAAACAAATAAACAAACAAACAAAAAACTACTAGAACTAAAAAATAAATTTAGCAAGCTTAAAGGCATAAAACTCAACTGCATTTTTATATATTAGCAATGAAAAACTGGAAAGTGGAATTTAAAAAGAATAATGCTATTTATATGAGCATAAAAAATATAACACACTTAGGGGTAATCTGGAAAAGAACTGTATAAAAAAAAACATGAAATACTGCTAAAAGAGACTGAAATTCTAGAGGCAACTGGGTAGCTCAGTTGGTTGAATGTCCCAACTGTTGGTTTCAGCTCAGGTCATGATCTCAGGGTCACAAGTTCAAGCTCCAAGAGGATCCAAGATTAGCGTGGAGTCTGCTTAAGATTCTTTCCCTCAAGACACCTGAGTGGCTCAGTCAGTTAAGCATTTGCCTTCAGCTTGGGTCATGATCCCAGGGTCCTAGGATAGAGTCCCCCACTAGGCTCCTTGCAGGGCAGGGAGCCTGCTTCTCCTTCTGCCTGCCACTCCCTGTGTTTGTGCACACACTCTTTCTCTGACAAATAAATAAAATCTTTAACAACAACAACAAAAAAGATTCTTTCCCTCTTGCTCCCCCTCTGCCTGTCCCCTCATGCATGTACTCTCTCTCTAATAAATCAACAAATAAATGAAATCTTAAAAAAAAAAAACCTGAAAATCTAAATAAAAGGTGATACTTTATGCATGAATCAAAAAACCCAATACTATTGAGGCCAATTCTCCCCAAATTTATCTATAGATCCCAGTGTAATTCCCCCAGATTTATGAATAAATTCAGTGAAAATCTCAGTAGGCTTTTTTTTTTTTTTAGACATTTAGAAACTGCTTCTAAAATTCACATAGAAATATAAAAAACCTAGAAGGGGTTGCATCATTCTAGATACAATCAGACAAGAGAAGCCACACAGAAATTTGAAAAGGAAAAGTTAAGTATAAAGAATCATTAACTATAAAAGGGGCTAGTATAACAACAATTAACTAGTGAGAAGCACAGAAAATACTAAAGAATATAAGAGCTGCTAGTACCTCCTAGGGCTGAGACAGGCATGCCTAAGCAAGAGCTTCCTGCAACTCCCTAGACATTCCAAGCCTGAGGTCAGACCTTGTTGGAGATGGCACAGTCCTAGGTCAATGAATGACAGATAAATTGTTCTGGTGCCATGCCAACAGAATTTGCTGGAAATCTGCCTTGTGCAACTTGCCAGAAGTCCATTCATAGGGGTCTAGGAAAAGCTGTTCATCTGGAAGTATCCTATGAAGGCATTCTGCTACAAACCCACATGAGAGGTACAAAGAGAAGATAGCCTTGGGTCTCTGGCTGCTGGGTTACTGCTATCCTCTGAGCTCTGTAGAAGCTTAGTGCTGGTGAAGTCACACGTGTGGCAAGAACCATACACTAAGGAAGCCATGTGGGTTGATTCTAAGAAACTGAGTGTGATACTGGAGCCTATCAAGCAAGCACACAAAAAGCAAGGAGCAAAACTCTTTCCTCTTAGAATGTGTCTGTAGCACTCTATATTGACAAAGCTTAACACTGTGAAAGCTGGCAAAAGAGAAATACCAGATCCATTTTCACTGAACAAGCATAAAGGGTGAATCTGGAACTGAGAGGCAATAAATGAATAACCAGCACAACAGCCAAAATAACACTGAAAAAGGACAAACTTAGATGAGCAACAGAACTTTTCATGACTTCTTAATAATACCACAGTAATCCAACCAGTAGCATTGAAACAGACAAATCAGTGGAAAAAATTAGGGAATCAGAAATAAACTCACACATATATGATCAACTGATTTTTGACAAAAAGTGTAGAGACAACAAATTGCTATGCAAAAAAATAAACCCTTTTCCAATTTTCACTTTACATAAAAAACATTAATTCAAAATGCATCATAGTACTAATCATAAAACCTAAGACCATGGGGCACCTGGGTGGCTCAGTGGGTTGAGCATCCAACTCTTGATTTTTGGCTCTGGTCATGATCTCAGGGTCCAGGGGATTGAGCCCCTTGTCAGGCTCCTTGCTCAGCAGGGAGTCTGCTTGTCTCCCTCTGTCCCTCCCCCTGCTGGTGTGCACTCTCTCTCTCTCTCAAATAAATAAATAAATAAATCTTAAAAAAAAAAAACTATTTCCAAAACAAAAAACCTAAAAGACTTCCAGAAACTATCCTAGGAGAAAGCCTTTATAACCTTGCACTAGATAAAAATATCTTAGATACAAAAACATGATGGATATAAGAATTAATTGATAGCCTGAGCTTTCATCAAAATTAAAAAATTATTATTCCTCAAAAGATACTGTGAAAAGTATGAAAAGACAAGCCACAATCCAGGAAAAAACCTCTGCAAAGTACAGAATCAAAAATATAGAAGCAGCATTCAAAACGCAAAAAAAAAAAAAAAAAAGAAAGAAAAGAAAAAGAAAAAAGCATCCAAAACTCGATAATGAGAAAACAACCCAATTTTTTAAAATCGTAAAAGATTTGAACAGACATTTTACAAAAAAAAAAAGATTAAAATGGTAAATAAACACAATAAATGATACTCAATATCATTAGTCATTAAAGAAGTGGAAATTAAAACACACGGAGATAGTACTATACACCTAATAGAATGACTAAAGTTAAAAGGAATAACCCATACCAAATATTGATAAGATATAGAGAAACTGCCAGCAAGAACAAAAAAATCATATAGCCACATTGGAAAACAATCTGCAATTTCCTAAAAATTTACACAGATACCTATACAATCAAGTCATTCCACACTTACGTATTTACCTAAGAGTAATGAAAATATATGTCCATACAAAAACTTGTATGTTAATGTTCATGGCAGCTTTACTTACAGAAACTAATAACTAGGAAGAACCAAAATTGTCCATCAACAGGTAACTGGATAAACAAACTTAGGTATTATCCGTATGTGTCAGTTATGGACACATACATAGAGACCCCAGCTGTGAAGGAATCTTTCAATATATGTTTTGTGGTAACAAAACTCCTTTAACTATTCCTTTAACATGAGCACTATGCTAAGCTTTTTCAGTAGAGGGCACTCAAGGGACACTGAAGTAGCAAGAGGCTCTCCACCAGTTTACAGTAGGAACTTGGTGAGTAGTGTTGGACAAACGGGTGAGGACTTCTAGTGGAGTGCTGTCCCAGTTACTTAGTCACAATCCTCCTGCAACCCTGAAACCTCAGTCTGATAATAAGCTGTCAAATCCCTCTGCACATGGAAACTAGAGCCCCTGGGCACTCTGAAGGACTCTTGCCAGTGCCAGCACCTCTACTCCCTCTGTGAGACCCCATTCAGACTGAACGCAGTTGTCTGTGGCCAGATGAACACACACCCCTTACACAGAGTTCCTAAATCCCTTGGAACTTCTTAATGGGAACATCTTTCATTCTAATGAGGCTACTCTTGGTAGGTTCCCGGATAGCTTCAATATTTGAATATTCAATACTCAATCTTTTCACCAGAAAGACCAAACACAGATCGTAAGCTTGGAACTTCCAGCTCCATGCCCTATCCTCCAGGGACAAGACAGAGGCTAGACATTGACTTAATAACTAGTCATGTCTATGTGATAAAGCCTCCACTAAAAATCCCTAAACTATGGGGCCTACAGATTGTCCAAGTTGGTAAACACATCCATGTGCCAGGAGAGTGGCACACTCTACTCCGTGTGCTCAGGATCCTTCTGGACCTCATCCTATGTATCTCTTCATCTTGTTGTTCATCATTATCTTTAATTATATTCTTTGTAATAAGATGATAAATATAAGTGTTTCTGAGTTCTGTGAGCCATAATAGCCAATTATCAAATCTGAGGAGGAAGTCATGGGATCCCGCCAATTTGCAGCCAAGTCAGACAGAAGTGTGGGTAACCTGGGCACTCACTACACCCAACTGACATCTGACATTAAGGGTAGTCTTGTGGAACTGGGTCCTTAACCTCTGGAGTCTATGCTCTATGCTAATTATTTTGTTGGTATTCCCCAAAAATTAAAGAATTGCTTGGTGTAGGAAAACCACAAATCTGGTTTCAGAAGTGTTGTGAGTACCGGAAATGAGTTTTCTTTTACAGGGCCAGATACTAAGAGGCACAAGCAACACAAAGATAAAAGGTCCCTATAATTAAGGGATCTCTGTTCTCATGTTTATACATAGGCAAGAAATCAAAATAAATAGTTGTGTTAGGTGGCATTATTAATGGCATTATTTCAAACTGATTCCAGTAACAACCAGAACCAAACATAATGATTGGTTTTCCGAATGATAGTAGCAAAATACTTCCTTTGTTCATAAGAAAATTTTAAATCCAATTCCTCCACTGTCAAACTGAAAAGGACCATTCCTCAAGGATATAATTTATGAGAACAGATGGAAATATGTACAAAGAATACTGCAGATCTGTGACAGATTTAACATTTTAACCAAATCTATACCAGGCTCAATAACCAAAATCACACCGCCCTTCTGAACACCAATTCTTGTTTTTAGTCATTGCCTTCTAGCCCTACCATTCAACTTACAGATGATCAAAATGAAGAACTTTAGGTATGTGAAACAACAGATATCAAAAACAGGCAATTTGAAGGAAAGGAAAGGAGAGAAGAGTAGAAGAGAGGAGAGGGGAGGGGAGGAGAGAGGAGGGGAGGGGCGGGGAGACCAGGCAGAGGGAGAGGGGAGGGGAGGGAAAAAGGGAGGGAAAAGGGTAAGGAAAAGGAGAGGGAAGAGAAAGGGAAGGGAGGGAAAGGAAAGAAAAGAAAGAGGGAGAGAGAGACAGAAAGGAGGGAGGGAGAAAGAGGGAAAGAGAGAGAAGGCGAGGGGGAGGGAGGGAGAGAGGGACAGAGGAAAAGGGAAGAAAAAACGCCTATTGAAAATTTTTGAAAAATGCTGACTGTCACTCATAAGTAAAGAAATATAAGCTAAAATAAGAGATCTTTTAATCAACTGAGAAATATTCAAAATTCAATAATACCCAGCGTAGAGAAAATGTGAGGAAAAGTTTATAAATTGGTACAAACTTTCTGAAGGAAATTTGTTCCTTTGAATCAAAAATCTAAAAAATAATTCAATCTTTTGAGCCAACAATTCTATCTCAAGGAGTTAAAACTAAGGAATGTATACAAAGGATTTTATTAATACATATGGTTTATAATATATATGCCTTGGATATCTGTATCTTTCAAAAGCTCCTCAAAAAAAATAATTAATTAATTAAAACTCCTCAGAGAATTTTTTTTTTAAGATTTTATTTATTTATTTGACAGAGAGAGAGAAAGCACAAGCAGGGGGACCAGGCAGAGGGAGAGGGAGAATCAGGGAGATCAGGCTCCCTGCTCTGACATGGGGCTCAATCCCAGAACTCTGGGATTATGATCTGAGCCAAAGGCAGAGGGCAGATGCTTACCTGAGTGAGCCACGGAGGTGTCCCTCCTCAGGGAATTCTTATGATCACCTAATTTGGGGAAACATGCTCTAGAAAATGAAATCTATGTATTAAAAGAACTATCATCTAATCAGCAACTTCTGTAAGCCCAGTATTATAGTGACAAAATCATTATCATGTTTAACCAAAACACATTAGGAGCTAAAGGCCTGTTCTGAAAGCTCCACATTCCTAAAATATGATCATAAAAGCCTTAAGAGGAATTTTCACAGTTATATTCATTACTTCACTTAACAAGATTAATGTTCTGTGTTACCTGTAAGGGCAATTTCTAGTTACTGTATCAAAATTTCCCATTAAATTATATTACAAAATGCAAGCTAGTCTCAAAATTAGATAAAGATGACATTTTAGGGGTGCCTGGGTGGCTCAGTTGGTTAAGCAAATGCCTTCCGCTCTGGTCATGATCCTGGAGTCCCTGGATTAAAGTCCCACATGGGACTCCCTGCTAGGCTGGGAGTCTGCTTCTCCCTCTGACCTCTCCCCTCTCACAGTCTCTCTCTCTCAAATAAATAAATAAAATCTTTTAAAAAATGGCATTTTAAAACAGAATAACAAATATTATTGGAATATTCATGATATAACAGAATAATCGAAATAAATTTCTCAATAGAAATGTCTTTCCAAAAAATATTAAGAATCTTACCTTAAAAATTGTAATTACCTAGATCATTAAAATCTATAAGAGAAAATGTCTATATCAGGTATATCTGCGAGAAGGAAATGTTCTATACCTAAACTGCCCAATAAAATAACCACTAGCCATATGTGGCTACAGAGCACTTTAAAATATGGCTACTGAGACCGAAGGGGAGGCACACTAACATATTTAAGCTTACTCATACAATTTTAACATGTATTAAAATGAGAGGAGTGTATCTTTGGGGTTAAAAAAAAAAAGGTCTAAATGAAATAAAGCCTAGTAAGAAAATCTAGACTAAATTATTTTCATATTTACATTAGTAAAAGGCAACTTAATCCATCTCTTTCATTCCATGAAGATACAAGCAAAGGCAATTCTGAATATCTTCATGTCAGCATGAATAAGTAATTTTTCATTGTTACCAACACAAAAAAAAGTTTGAAATCACTAACTTCAAGAGAAAAACACTGATGACTCATTCCTAATCCCTTAAATCAATCATTATAACTTCACAGCACTAAGTAATACAGATTTCTTTAGCAGAAATAAAGATTTCTTTAATACAGATTAAACCCTTTGGAATTTTATTTAAGGTAACTTCACTAAGAAAATAAATATAAGACTTTCCATCTATTAGTACACCGGTCAGAGACTCAAATTTCAGTTACCAGAACTTAAAAAACTAGAGAAGCTTGCCCTCTGCCTTTTATGGAAAAAAAAAAGGGGGGGGAGGTCCAGCTATAGATAAGAATAATGCAGAAAATTATTGAAAGCATATTCTTAACAAGGGCCAAAGGCACAAATTCTGATCCTTCACCCTAAAAGGTTAAGACAAACTCAAAAATGATACAGGAGCAGCTATGGCTAAAACCCATGGCAACAACATCCCCAAAAATGTCTGAAGTCAGCTCTCTATAATTTACTACCTACAGATTAATTCACCTTTTTCAAGAAAACATTTTTGCAGAGAATACTAATTACCAGGAACTACACTGAGCACTGGGGATAGCCCTGAACGTGAACTTAGTCACTGTTTTTAACAAGAGTCTACGATAGGTCCAATGTAGTCCAATTCAAAAGTAGGTTGAAGATAGTACTTCTGGGTTCCTCCATCTAACATCTGGTTTTGGCTGAGAACATTTAGCCTCAGACTGGCCTGCTTTGTCAATAGTCTACTTACAACCTGATTTTATTCTTTTTCTCTTTCAGATTCTAAAATAAATGTCTACTTCAGAGATTCTGCTTTGACACTTTTTAAATTTCTTTTTAAGATTTTTTGTTTATTTATTTGACAGACAGAGATCACAAGTAGGTAGAGAGGCAGGCAGAGAGAGAGGGGAAAGCAGGCTCCCCGCCGAGCAGAGAGCCCGATGTGGGGCTTCATCCCAGGACCCTGGGATCATGACCTGAGCCGAAGGCAGAGGCTTTAACCCACTGAGCCACCCAGACGCCCCTTTTTAATGGTTTTTATAAACACTTTGCTTATTTTAATGAAGCTGGTACAGACAATCTCCATTTAAAACCTATATCCCAGGCCAAAAAGTACAAATAAAATTAAAAAGAGCAGTGTTCTGTTATATACACTTCTGCATGAATAACTTTGTTAACTGCTAATTACATTGGAACTTTTCTAGATTTTCTGACAAGACTTCTTTTATCTTAAAATGCTTTCTCCTCAGTGAAGCCATCTTTGGAGTTAGTCATTACTCTCACCATCTCTATCATCTCAACTCCAGCCTGATACTTCTCTTCTTTTGGTCCAGACCCACAAATTTTTAAAGTAGCTTCAGATTAAGGAAAGGTCATTTTTCCACAGTTCAGTTCTCTGAAAAACTTCCATTTCCCACTGAAAATCACAGTCTAGGAATGAAGCAATCACATGCTAGAATTTCGGGGCGAACTGGAAACTCGAATACTCACATTGCCTATGAATGCAATGCTGGAAAAGGTGGTCTCTCTGTGCACACATATAATTTTTTAAAAGGAGAGGGCAATATGAAGGGGGCTTAGGTTTGATCACTAAAGCTCAGCATGATAAAAACAAGTGATAATAACAAGCACTAGAATTCAAATTACCAGATGTTTTAAAGATTTTCAATTCCATTTTTAACATCGCATTACAAAAGAACTATTTTTAAAAACAAAAAGGACTGAGAGTAAGCAAAAAAATAAAAAGAATATCTAAATTGTTGAATGACCCCGTTTGTTCCTGAAAAGCTTCAATCACTTCTTCCATTCCCAGTTCTTTTGCAGTGTGATCATCAGCAATTCTCTGACCTTCAAAAAGAAACCTGAGTGAATTCATTGGAACTGCCTGTCTCTGACAGCATGATTCTTTTTGAGTTTCTAGAGATGTGTTGTCATTTTCACTTTGAAGCGAATCTCAATGCTATCCTGTCCAAGGACTGTGAGTTTAATGTATTCTCCTTCCTTCTTATAAGACCCCAAGTCCTCAGCTGACAGTTTTGCCTCCTGGGAAGACATGATGAAAGAGGCTTCACCCAAGGTCTCTGCACAGTAGTGGCTTCGGGTAGGCAGAATCTCACTCTGGATTTACAAATCCATCTCTCTTTCCCACAGCACAACACCGCAGATGGAGGGACTTCTGCCAGGCACTGCATCACTGTGCTTTGACTTTTTAACTTTTGGAGATTTCATAATATTCAAGCTTTTCTAAAATTTCATTTGTATTTTTGTTATAAACATTGTCACTTTACCAAAATTTCTCTTGTATTCTCAATTTAATTATCACAATTTATATTTTCCTTTAACAGATTACAATGATGAACACTGGCAAGCCTTAAAACTAATGAGTTCTTAATTCTTCATTTTTAAAATGTTGAAATGTATCCTTTATTATGCAAATATACTTTCCCAGCATCTTTACGAAAATTAATAACTTAAAGTTACCTATATGTTTTTCAAATCTGAACCTTGACACTCCTCCCCTCTAAAAGAAAGAGAAAAAGAAAGAGAGAAGAAAGACATCTGTCTGTCAAAGAAAGAAAGGAGAAAATCTCCCATTCATCAAATATTTGTTGACCACCTACTATGTGTCACGTGCTATTTTAGGTGCTCAGGATATCTCCTGAAGGGTTGGCTGGAAGGGCTGGCTTAGTGTCCTGACCCCTGGCTCCATTCCATTTAGCAGAATCCTGCTCTGGTACATGTATCCCCTCCTTGCAGGAAACAGGACTGGCCCAACTCTGCTCTGGCCCACAGAGCAGAAGCTGCTCTGTGAACATGAGAAGGAGGCAGCAGTTTTCCTGGTTTTAGTCAGGCACTCAAATCTTTAACAAGCCTAGTCACAGCTCAGATCACATGCAGTTAAGCATTTAATAAACGTTTTGATGATAAAAGAAAAAGAACTCATGGGATTTCATTCTGATAAGAAAATAGTCAATAAACAATACAAACACATGTGTGCACACACGTAGATAATAGTGTCCTAAGTAAGATGATACAATTAAAAAAATAGATATTTTAGACTGAGTGATCAGGAAGAGTTTATATGAGGCTGTCAATGAATCTTTGATAAAGTGTCATGTATAATACTATCACTCAACAAATTCCAGTTTTAACTTAACAATACGTGTGAAAAATACCAACTTACTGATTGGCAGACTAGGTGTTTTGTAAAACATCCTCTAGAATCTAGAATTAAACCAATTAAAAATTCTACTTTTGGGGCATATGTTTGGCTCAGTCAGAGCATGTGACTCTTGATCTCCAGGTGGTGGAGTTCAAACCCCACGTCAGGTGTGAACCCTGCCTAATTAAAAAATAAATAAATAATAGTAATTCCACTTTCATTTACAATTAGTCAAACTGTCAACATATTGGTGTGTAAAAGAACCCAATTTGTTTTTAAGCCATCCCCTCCCCATGCAGCACTTTTTTTAAACCCCCAAAATACAAAGGCACATAATAAATTAAGCTATCATGAAATTACAACTCCTCTAGGATTTTTAAGAATGTCTCCATATTACAAGTCATTACTACCTGGTGGCACAGTAAATAATGTTTTTTAAAATGAGATTTATCTTTTATTCTTCAATGGCCTGTATCAAATTTCCTCAAGCTACTAACTCAGAACCTAAACCACAGTGACATTATTGTTCTAAAAACCTAAGTATCTAAGATAACCATCTGGAGTGGAAGACAGAATGTCTCTTTCCAGAACAGTAACCATATATACAAAGGTTTCTGTGATTGTGAATGTACTTCTAACCTCCACTGTCCAAAAGGAAAGACAAGGAAAAAATCAGAGCTCTCAAGCTTTTGCCCTTCATAGAGTCCCCTTTAGAGGGTTCTCAACATTTTACAGACCTGGTCCTCTAACTAAAAAGATTAAAGGAGCTAGAACTTAGATTTAGCTACATTTGTCTCTAACTTCTCTGCTGCCTTCATCAGCTACCTCTGATGCCTGATAACATCTAAAACAAGGTGCTTTTTTTTTTTTTAATCTGGAACTTTAAAAAAAAAAAAAGGACACTTCTCCCTACTGTTTGGCATGACTGGCTCTGTAGCTCAAATTCCTCTATCTTATCCCAAACCAAACTTACCCAGACCAGGGGCTGTGAAAAAGGTTCTCTCATCAACTCTTGCTCTGTTCATATGCTTACATCATAGTGATACCTAGTCATCCTGTAGCCTCATCCTATGACAAAATTTAGAGTTTCTCCTGTACACTGTTTTTGCAAAATTAGAGTTCTTTAAAAATTTTTCAGCAAAGTGCATAGGCACTTGATTAGTTTCAGATCAGAAAGGCATACGCAGAATATAGGCATCTTATAGGCAATCTTCTACATATAGGGGCTCAAGGTGGTCCCAAGGTATTCCTAGTCTCCAAGGTCCACATTTAAGGTCAGAGACCTAATTCCTAACTCAGTTAACAGTAATAGTTAACATTTATTGAGCCATTACTTCATGCCAGGCACTGTGCTAAAGACTGCACTTATTATTTATATACATTTTACAGATGCAGAAATTTAGTATCTAAAATTAACTACCCAAGCACAGCTAGTATCCAAGAATCAGACCACATCTGCCTTACTCCATAGCTTATGATCTCTAGAGAAATTCTAAAACAAACACCTGATTGACCTAAAAGTAAAAAAAAAAAAAATATATATATATATATACATATATATATATATATATCTCAAGAGTAACAAAAAAAAAGTATATACTTCAGTAGAAAAAACTTTATATTTAGGATTAATTTTTATTTAGAATAAATCTAATCATAAAAACTCAATCATATTACCATACATATAATAATACTTATCAAGAAACATAAAGAAAAACATAGGATAACCCCTCATAACTAGAACTTGAATTATCAGAAGACTTCTTTGAAAATGCAGATAATTTTATTAAATTTCTGTGAAATAATCACTTTTTTTAAATCAATACTCTTAAAAGCCTTCTAAAAACTGATATACTCTCCCATCTTAAAACTGTAAAGAACTTAAAAAAAAAAAAACTATAGGTGTGGCTGGCTGGTTCCATTGGTAGAGCATGTGACTCTTAATCTCAGGGTTGTGAGTTCAAGCCCCACGTCAGACAGTAATAGTGATTACTATTAAAAAATAAAAAAATAAATAAAAATAAAAAAGAACCGGGACACCTGGGCGGCTCAGTGGGTTAAGTCTCTGCCTTCAGCTCAGGTCAAGCCCCGCGGGGCTCTCTGCTCAGCAGGGAGCCTGCTTTCCCCTCCCCTCTCTGTCTGCCTACTTGTGATCTCTGTTTGTCAAATAAATAAATAAAATCTTTAAAAAAAAAAAAAAAGAAGAACTTAAAAGTGGTTCCCAGTAAAAATAAGCATTATTCAGTAGTATTAGGAGTGGAAGGAGGAGGACAAGGGTTAACAGCATTAGAACACTGTACTAACAACAGTAATAATAGTAATGATAGAAGAGGTTACAGGAGCAGTAGTGGTAGTATAGTAGTATTTATTAGTATTACGAGTAAATATAATATACCAAGGAAAATATAATTTTGTTTTATTGATCCTGACCCATGCAAAATCCGAGAGTCCTTATTAAGAGTAGTAATTCTACTTGCACACATATGTAACTAAATGCTATGGAAGACTGTAACTTAACTAATTTAAGTCTAGAGTTAAAGAAAACTTAGAGATCAGGTACTGGAAGGTTAGCTTTAAAAGCATCTCTGCTATCAACTCAACTGTCATCTCCATCCAGCGCCATTCTCAAACTCTCTCATTCTCCACTCAGAATATCGTCACTCCCTCCCTACTCTCACAAAGCACATTTTTAAAGAGCACAATTCCCCACTTGTTACAGTTTTAAAGATTTCTGTCTTTGCTCTGGACTTTTGCCTCTTAAGACTTAATTCATGTCATATGTTGTGGCTGTCTCAGGCATTCAGCACAGTATCCGAATCAAAAGTTTAAAATAGAGCAACTGATTCTACTTAAAAAAAAACTTAATCATCTAACGTATAATTCACAATGAAAATTTACTAAAGGCAGCTTAGAAGTTACTGAATTTTGGGGACGCCTGGGTGGCTCAGTTGGTTAGACGACTGCCTTCGGCTCAGGTCATGATCCCGGAGACCAGGGATCGAGTCCCGCATCGGGCTCCCAGCTCTACGGGGAGTCTGCTTCTCCCTCTGACTTTCTCCTCGCTCATGCTCTCTCACTGCCTCTCTCTCAAATAAATAAATAAAATCTTTAAAAAAAAAAAAAAAAGAAGTTACTGAATTTTGTGTATAAAGAATTAAGGTATAAGGAAATTCAAGACAAATAATGTATTCTGGGGGCGCCTGGGTGGCTCAGTGGGTTAAGCCTCTGCCTTCAGCTCAGGTCATGATCTCAGGGTCCTGGGATCGAGCCCCGCATCGGGCTTTCTGTTCAGCAGGGAGCCTGCTTCTCCCTCTCTCTTTCTGCCTGCCTCTCTGCCTACTTGTGAGCTCTGTCAAATAAATAAATAAAATCTTAAAAAATTTAAAAAAAAATAATGTATTCTGGACCACAGCCCTATCTGATTTGAGTGAGGTCTTAAGATACCAGTATTTTCAGGCAGGAATTTCCACTATTAAATCTACTATCAAAGCCATCCATTTACTAAAGAGTTTGAGTATCCCCTCCTCTGTAAACCTTTTCATTACCTTCTAGGCACAATTTATTATTCCTCCCTGTGAGATACTACTGAGTTTTACAAATATGCCAATTATACTTACCACACTAAGCAGACCAGGACTAAATTTCACCCAACTCAACACATTTCACACATTACAGACTAAGACCCTTAAACTACCTTTAGGACACCAAATTCAGTCTCTTAGACATCATCTTATTAATGATTGTGGTTACTGCATGAAGCTCTGGCAGCTCACAATGCCAAGGAGTGGAAGAAGTATGAAGCCAGGCCTCCCTGAAGTTGAGGTAAACATTTGTTATTATCCTGGCCTACAGTGAAAAAAAAATTAACTCTTCCTACCTCATTTCCCAGTCCTTCTACAGACAAAGCCTTGGCCACATATACACAAACGTTGGGATGGCTAAGTATGAAGGAGTGACTAAAGCTGTCCCTCTAAAAGCCTGCAGGATAGGTGTCCTCTTGTCTGGCCTACTCTTTCCCAGGCCTATCTCCAACAGTCTGTGATTTCTCCCTTGGGACAGTGCAGGGCTATATGTATTGCTGGATTGCAAAAAGAAATCCCAGGTAAACAAATATATGAGTGGGAGTCACGCTTTAAGTACCCAGCTCATATTGTCACAGCAGGGTGAGAAGGATCCTTTTCCCCCAGCTTCATATACCTACCATCCCAGTAACAGAGCTCAAATCCCAGAGGCTGCACCTCTCTCTACAAGGAGGTTGGGCCAAGATCCATTTGCTTAGCTCAGGCACAGCTAGCAATCCCACTCAGACACGTTTAATGTTGTACACCAAAAAGGATTCCTAGTCCCAAGGGAGACAACATGCCCAGGAAATAGAATTAGATGTTTTTGGTTTTGTTTTATGTAGGCTCCACCCTAGGCTTAAACTCAAGACCCTGAGATCAAAACCTGAGCTGAGACCAAGAGCTGGATGCTTAAATAACTGAGCCACCCAGCCAACCAACTAAATTCACCCTAGAATTAGATGTTTTATAATAACACAGTTTGGCTTCATGGAATAACTCCCCATAGAAATACCCAAACACCTCCTAACTCTCTGCCATGTGAATATTTATTTTCAAACACATTTTGGGGAACATATTATTATATAAGACATTAGGGGATTTCCTACATGGCAACTATTGACATACATTTCCAGCTCACCTACTAAATTATCAGCTTTCTAAAGGCAGGGTCTTAATCATTTTGTGTCCAAAATTACAGCAGTTGTTCATTAAATTTGTTGGAGAAAGGGCAAGAAATCAAGACCAGGAGAAAAAAGGAGTAAGGACAGAAAGACATACGATGAACATCCTTGTATACATCACTTTAAATGCCAACCAATACAGATATTCCTAAGTGATATATATGTATTTAAATCCTATCTTCCCTGAAAAAATTGCAAAGAATAAGAACAAATTCCAATTATGTAATTTTACTGCTTTTAAATGAAATGAACTCAACAATTCTGCATGATCTTTTCCTTCCCTTGGGTTCACCTATGTCTCAGTAGAAACATGATTTGTTTCTTTTTAATCATGGTAAAATACCTTGAAGATGACAAGAGTAAAAAAAGCTAAATACTTTATAAATGTCAACTTAGAAAGTCAGAAGAGAATATGCAGTATAGAAGGTCCTAAACAATCCTTTAATAGCTTTTATGGGTGAGGAAGTAGGTTCAGGATCATCAGACTAATTGTTTCTAGAAGTTTCTACTGACTGAAAGTTACTACTGACTTTCCACTCAAAAGGCTAGACCCAGTTCAAGACTAAACACAAGTGACAGTAGAGAAAAAGTCAGAAGAATGCAGAAAAATCTAATAAGGAATCCTAACAAAGACATCAAATTAAACCCACAAATATAAAGTCAGTGAAGAAAAATTCAATTTTTAAGTAGAACATAAAATATTAAATTACTTAACTACAGATTATTTAAGACCTAAGTATGAGAGTCCAGAATACCAAGTCTGACACATCTTAACATTTTTATCACCTAGTTACAAAATTTCAATTTTTAGAAGAGAACAATGGGAATCACTATGGCAATTTAAGTCCTAAAGAACTGTTTTCTAATCATGTAAGAAAACAAATATTTTCAAGATCCAATAAAAGTTAATTAGCCCTGGAGGAGAAAACATAAAATATTCCTTAAGAGAAAGATAAAGAAAGAGAGACTGAAACTTGTGAAAATCCAGGCAAGGAAATGACACAAACATAGAAAAGCTAAATCAGGGGGCGCCTGGCTGACTCAGTCAGTAGAACATTCAACTCTTGATCTCGAGGTAGTAAGTTCAAGCCTCACACTGGGCACAGAGTCTACCTAATTTAAAAAAATAATAATAAAATTTTTAAAAAAATTTTAAGCTAAATCAAAATAAATGGAAAAGCTAAATGCATACACAGTTCATCACAGTGATAACAGAATAAACTGTCAGTCTGACCAACCTAACAGTATGTCACTCTATGAAAAAACATACTATTATAAACACAATAATACAGAATGAGAAAACACACTAACTACAAAAAGCACAAATTTAAAAAGAAATTATTATCAAAACTATGTTTAAAAATCTATATATGAAAAAGAACTAAAAGAACCATATACTCACACATGGTAGCTATTGTCATGTTAAACTATGGGATAAAGGATGATTCTTTTATTTTAATAAAACAGTTGTCTGAATTGCCTGTAACACAGTGATTTTTTAATGTAATATTTTTTAAAAGAAAAGAAACATTTAACATATAATATAAACCAATTTCTCTTTTCATACTTCCACCAAGATATTGAAGCACTAAAGTCAAGATATCTAAGCACTAAATTCATGATGTACATTAAAGTTTGTTTTTTTTTAATCACATTACAGAAAATGTAAGGATTAACACTATTACTCTATTCTCTGCTCATAAAAATAATTAGTGAACAATGTACTAATTAAATTAAGACATCTAGTCTGAATAAGCCATCCAATTAATTTCATAAATCCAAAGTATCAGCACAAGGTTTTTGTTTTGTTGCTTTCTTGTTTTTATAATTTTTTTAAAGATTTTATTTATTTATTTGACAGAGAGAGGGAGACAGAGACAGAAAGCACAAGCAGGGGATTGCACAGCAGAGGGAGAGGGAGAAACAGGCTCCCTGCTGAGCAGGGACCCTGATGGGGCACTCAATCGCAGGACTCTGGGATCATGACCTGAGCTGAAGGCTGGTGCTTAACCAACTGAGCCACCCAGGAGCCCCAGCACAATGTTTTAATAACCATTCCCAGAATCATCAGTATAGTTACCATAAGTGCAAATTAGTGAATCTTGACAAGACCCTACACCCAAAAAGTCTGTAAAAATATTTCTTATATGGTTCAAGAGTATAAAAATGAAACTCTGACTATTTAACATAGGAAACAAAGGAAAGATTGCCAGTATCCCCAAACTACACTTGCAAACAGAAGAATAGTAACTGGGCTAAGAATGAGTCATTTCACCTATCACAAGAGTCAGTCCTGAGATCAATTTCCCTCTGAAAAAGTTTTATACTCATTCTTGCAAATTAGAATATATTACCTCAAACTGTACAAACCTAATGCCAGAAGGAAATCAAATCCCAAAATACTGTCAAATCAGAGGATATGATACCAAGTTTCACCATTACAAAATTGCCAAAAAGAGTCAAAAATAATCTTCAATCATATCCAACATGTAAAGAGCTTGTAATTCATCACTCCTGTTCTCATGAAAGAAAGAATGAAAGACTGACTGACTTTGTAGGGATGGAGGGGGTTGAAAATCAACAGCTCTTCTTAGATCCATCAGAGAATTGAACTCAGACGGCAAACTGCTATCCTGAAAACCAGAGACACAGACAGGCAGATACAGAAAATCACAGTGTGGGAGCTGCAGAAGCCTAGAAACATAATAGCTGGAGCCAGGATCAATAGGAACACTTTAACAAAAATTGACAACTCTGTGTCAACTAGCTTGGAGTGAAAAATGGAGAGGGAATCCAGTCTTTGAAAGGTCCCCATGTATTCCTGACTTTTTACCTCCAAGAACCCTATCAGGTTCTCACTGGGAGAGTCTGAGAAAAAAATCTTATTTCCAGAAGGGGGAGGGGAAAGTAACCATCTTGAAATATGCCCAGAACTCTGTTATTCTTTAAAAGGCCTGTCTGGAATAAACAAAACAAAACAAAACAAAAAAACTATTTAATAAAGCTTAAGAAACTACAATTTTATAGAGTCTAACCAACCAAGGTTTTATAGAATCTAAACAATCTGGGGGAAAGTAAATATCCAATTTCAACCCCTCTATCCTTCAACATGGGGAAGAGATAACCAAATCAGGCTCACTAAAACACTGGGACCAAATACACATCACATCATTCTAATAAAGTAACTATTGGGCACCTGGGAGCCTCAGTCAGTTAAGCAACCACCTCATGATTGTAGGGGCACCTGGGTGGCCCAGTTGGTTAAGCAGCTGCCTTGGTTCAGGTCATAGTCTCAGGGTCCTAGGATAGAGCCCTGAATTAGGCTGCCTGCTCAGTAGGGAGTCTGTTTCTCACTCTCCTTCTCCCTTTGCCCCTCCCCCTGTTCATGCTCTCTCTCTCTCTCAAATATATATATATATATATGTGTGTGTATGTGTATATATATATGTACATGTATATGTATACATGTATGTATGTATGTATGTATGTATGTATGTATGTAAAAGAACTGCAAGCCTCAGACCCTATTAAAGGATTCTCTACAAAACCCGAAACCAACAGGGCAGACAAAAACACTACTAATTTTAGCCTCTGACACCACTGCTATGTAATATAGTAAACAGCCTAACTCCTGATCAGATAAACATAAAACCTCACACTAAAGGCCTAATCATTTCAGTTTGTTTTACCTAATATAACATGTCTGGCTATCGACAAAGTATTACAAAGCATTGTAAAGGCAAAAACTATGATCTGAAGACACAAAGCAAGCCTCAAAACCAGACTCAGATATAACAGAGGTTTTAGAATTATCGCTGAGTTTAAAAATAGCTATGATAAATACACTAAGGGCACTAATGGAAAAAGTAAACAACATGCAAGAACAGATGGGTTTTGTAAGCACAGTTATGAGTAAGAAAAAAATCAAAAGGAAATGCAACAAATCAACAACAATGTAACAGAAAAAATGTCTTTGATGATAAACAATAAACCAGATCCATGAAGCTCAGAACATACTACACAGGATAAATACTATAATATGTACACCTAGGCATATCATTGTAAAACTGCAGCAAAACAGATAAGAAAATCTGGGCAGAATCCAGAAGAAAAAAGCTTACCTAGACAGGAGAAAAATAAGAATTCCATCAAACTTTCTCTTCAGAACCATGCAAGCAAAGTGAACAGAGTGAAAAATTTAAAGTGTTAAAAGAAAACCCACCAATCCAGAATTCTGTACCTATCACAATTATCCTTCAAAAGTGAAAAGGAAATACAGGCTTTATCTGACAAATAAAAATTGAGGGAACTCAACTCAAAGGCCTACTCACCTTCCTTGCAAGAAATGTTTAAAAATTCTTCAGGGATGCTGGGTGGCTCAGTCAGTTAAGTGTCTGCTTTTGACTCAGGTCATGATCCCAGAGTCCTGGGATCAAGTCTGTATTGGGCTCCCTACTCACCAGGGAGTCTGCATCTCCCTGTCTACCCTGCCCCGCCCCCGCTCTTGTGCTCTCTCTCTCTCAATCTCTCTCTCTCAAATAAACACTTAAAAAATAAATAAAAAATAAAAATAAAAAGTTTTTCAGAGGGAAGGAAAATTATAAAGCATTGTAATTTTGTACAAATTACAACGTGTCAGAAAATGTCGATTACATTTTAAAAATGAAAAGCATTAGAGAAGCAATAAAGATAAAATTAAATCTTATTTTTTATTCTTGATCTAACAAATAACAACTTGTTAAAAATAACAATAGCATAATATAGTCAGTGATCACAGCTTATAGGTAAATGAAATGAATGACAGCATTGTTATAAGGGATGGGAGAAAGGAATTGGGAATAATCTATGATAAGGTACCTGCACTACCCATGAAGTGGTATATTATTATTTGAAAGTGAAAAAAGATTAGTTGTAAATGTGTAATTACAAACTCCAGGGCAACCACTAAAAAAATTTACAGTAAGTATAATGATATATGATATGATTAAAAAAAAGTCATACAATGTTCAAATGAAACAAGAGAAAGCAGAAACAGAGTAGAAGACAAAAAAAAAAGAAAGAAAGAAACATCAAGGGCATGGAGTAGAAAGCAGTTTAAAAATATGGTAGATATTAATCCAAGTATACAAATAATTACTTTAAACATCAATGGTCTAAATACATCAACTAAAAGACAGAAACTGTTAGCCAATTGGGTATTACCCAATGTCAGAGGGTTAATTCACCAAGAAGATATAATTTCCTTTATATGTATGCACCTAACAACTGTGAATCAAAATAAATGATGTAAAAACTAGTAGAACTGCAAAGAGAAACACATGAATTCAATATTATATTTGGAGACTTTAACGCCCCTCTAGTCAATAATTGACAGAACCAGTACACATAAAATCAGTAAGAATATTGTAAAACTGAATAGCATCATCAATCAACTGGATCTATTTGACATCTACAGACTCTTTTATTCAACAATAGCAGTATACACATTCTTCTCAAGCTCAAAGAGAACATTTATCAAGATAGACTATATTCTGGGCCAGAAAACACACCTTAATCATACAAAGTATGCTTTTAGACTACACTGGAATTAAACTAAAACTTAACAAACATAACTAAACGTAACTAAAATGTAACAAAAAGATAGAAAATACCCAAATATTTGGAAATCAAATAACCCAATAATAACATGAGTCAAAAAGAAAGTCTCAAGAAATTAATACTTTAAGTAAAAATGAAAATAAAACAAAAGTATTTGTGGAATGCAGTAAACATACTACTGCATTTTCTCTTCCTGAGAAAATTTTATAGCACTGGAATTATATATTAAAATAACAGAAGGAGTTAAACTCAATCACTCAAGCTTCTGCCATAGGAAATTGAGAAAGGGCGGCAAATAAAATCCAAAATAAGCACAAGAAAAGAAATAATAAAAATCGGGAGCAAAAATCAATGAAACTGAAAAGATGTAAATAAAAGAGAAAAGGCAACAAAAGTAAAAGCTGGTTTTTTTTCCAAAGATCAATAAAATGGATAAACCCCTAGCCAGGAAAAAAGGAGAGAAGAAACAGATTAGTAATATCAAAAATGAAAGAGGGCCCATCACTAGTGATTTACATTAAAAGGATAATAAAGCAATATTATAAATAATTCAAGGCCCATACTTTTGACAACTTAGATAAAATGGAACAATTCTTATAAAGACAATCTACCAAAGCTCACACAAGGAAGACACAGATCACACAAATAACCCTATACTAATCTAAGAAATTAAATAAATAATTAGCACTATTCCAAAGCAGAAAGCTCTATACCCAGATATTTTCTCGGATGAATTCTATCAAACACTTAAGAAACAGGAAATACCAATTCTCTGCAGTCTGTTAAAGAAAGAAGAGGGAGCACTAACTAATTTGTTCTATGAGTCCAGCATTACTCTAATACTAAACGCAAACAACATTACAAGAAAGGAAAACTACAAACGAATATCTCTCACGGACAGAGATGCAAAAAATCCTCAAAAAATATCAGCAAGTCAAATTATACAGCACAACCAAATAAGATGTATTCTAAGTATATAAATCAAGTTCAGCATTTGAAAATCAATTTTTAATGTAATCCATCACACATCAACACACTGTACAAGAAAAATCATGTGATATCGATACCTGCAGAGAAAGAATTTGATAAAATTCAATACCCATTTATGATAAAAACTCAGCAAACAGAAGTACAAGGGATATCCCTCAAGCTAATAAAATCCACAAAAACCCCATAGCAAATACCATTCTTAAGAGTTAAAAACTAGATACTTTCCCTCTAAGATTTTCCCTCTCACCATTCCTTTAATATTATATTGGACACCCAGCTAAGGCAGTAAGACAAGAAAGGATATAAATTATATAAAGTAGGAAGGAAAAAATACAACTGTCTTTGTTCACAGACAGTATAATCTATATAAAAAAATCCCAAAGAACTGTAAGGGAAAAAATACCTGGTAGTAATAAGCAATTATAGCAAGACTATAGAATATAAGGGAACTCTGTACTTTCTGTTGCATTTTCTCTACAGGTAAAACTACTCCAAAAAATAAAATCTATTTAAAAAAAAAAAGGATGCCTGGGTGCCTTTAGCTCGGGTCATGATCCCGGGGTCCTGGGATCAAGTCCTCCACTGGGCTCCTTGCTCGTTGGGGAGCCTGCTTCTCCCTCTGCCTGCTGCTCCCCCCTACTTGTGCTCTCTCTCTCTGACAAATCAATCAATCAATCAAAAAACCTTCAACTAAACAACCAGCACAATAGTCCATTAATTCAGAATAGGTGTTTAAGAAGAGGGGGAAAAAATGTGTTTAACATCATCATGATTTTCCTTCTTTCCTTTTTTTTTTCCTATAAGGCTGCAGAAGTAGCTGGCTGGGGGCTGCGGGGGAGGAGAATCCTGTAATTTCTCAAGCATATATGAATCCAACAAAATAAACACTACACAGAAAGTGAAGATTCCAAACCATAAAATAAATCAAACATATCCATACTCTACTTTCTAATCTTCGCCAATTCAAAATTCTCTAAAACTAGAAAATATTTCTTACAAGTAGAAGAAACTTAATCTTGCTAAATATTAGCAGACCAACTTCAAGGTCTAAAATGAGGAGGAGCCACCCAGGCGCCCAAAATCTTGGCTTTTTAAAGGTCAAGTTATTTTCACTGATGTGGACAGCACATTAAAAAAACACAGTAACATTCTCCTACTCTTTTCATTGAAGGATGGAAATGTGAACAGAAAATATGATAAAGAAGGTATGTATTTTTATTACCATAATTATAGCACCTATTTTATTAGTTTTTAATTATGATCATTTTAACATATTTTTTTAAAGATTTATTTATTTGAGAGAGAGAGAGAGCACATGCTTGTATGTAAGCAGGGGAGAGGGGCAGAGAGAAAGAGAGAGAATCTCAAGCAGACTCTGCACGAAGCATGGAGCCCGACAGCAGGTGGCATGTCTGCCTCCATTTCAAGACCCTGAATTCATGACCTGGGCCGAAATCAAGAATTAGATGCTTAACAAACTGAACCACTGAGGAATCCCCCCTTTTTAATGTATTTTATTTCAAGTATTGCTACAGTATTATTGCAAATTTTATATTCTAATATTCTTCTAAAACTAAGAAAAGAAAAGAGAAAAAAAAATCACCATTATTGCAGTCTCTGGTGATCATCTCTGAATAAACCAAATACCTACCCTGAAAACAGGGGCCTGGGAAAATTTGTCTGAAATTAAAGAGCTATATGCTGGAAGATCCTTAAATTCAAGTGTTGAGAGATTTTCAAGGTTTTCTAGAAGATGGGTCTGAAATTCTACCATACAGGATGAATCAAAAATCCATTTTCCTCTACTTCAGTCACTTTTAATGCAAATCCAAAGATATTTGTTCAACCTGTATTTATACTTACCACTAGTACATAGGCGTTATTAATTTGTACTTGAAAAGAACAAGCACAGACACAACCACACTGTGGTTTTAGTATTACCAAAAAACTTCCTCATAAGTATCTACAAAATGTTTATGAAGTAACTATTATGTATTTTCAACATTCAGAGACAGAATTCAAACAACACTGCAGTGAGCTATTTAAAACGTTAAAAAATCCAATGGAAGAAGAATCACTTACACTTAGAACTCTAGCATCAGGCTCTACCTCACTAGACTATTACCATTCTCTAGGAGGAATGCTTCTCAGATCCCTTGACTGCAGGAATATTATGATAGAACAATGTGGGCAATGAAGGGAGATCTACCCTCTCATGCTCACTTGAAAAAAGATTATTTCATTTTCTGAACTCAGCTGAGAGAGTGCAGCAACGATACATTTTTCTAACTTCAAGTGAACTAACTGACCTCAAAAATGTCTCTATTCCAAATATACTATTCAAATTGAAAAACAAAATATGGTTAAGTCAGAGAGATCAGGACTAACCTCATATTTACTTACTATCTTCATGAGTGATCTTCACCCAAGTAATCAAAACATAAACAAGGCCACATTCACAAGTCAGAATTTATCATATCAGCATTTAAATCATTCTCTATTTCCTTTTTAAATTGTGTCACTCTATCAAAACTACCATCAGTATGGTATATAGCAGACACTCAACAATTAACAAATTTCAGAATCTGAGACCTACAAAGACCCATACAGATCATTTGGTCCATTCCTCTTTTCTTCCAGACCTCCCCATTTTACCCATTGAGAAACTAATAGCTGGAGAAGACAGTAACTTTCTCAAGTTACTTAATAGCAGGGTACATACTAGAACCAAGGCAACTTGATTTCCATACCGGTATTCTTTCCACTACATCATCCTTTTGTCAAAACTCTGGAGAGTCTGAGATTTTATCCTACATGCATGCTAAGCAATCAGCCTGCCACAGTATCCTGGATACTGAGAAACAAAATCATCTAGCCACACTAGATACTGATGACTGAAACCACATACTCCCTTGCATCCTTGTACTTGGGGAATAGTGTCCCCCCAAAGTCACTAATTGTCAATGTGACCTTATTTGGAAATAGGGTCTTTGCAGATATAATCAAGGTAACATGAGGTAATAGTGGATTAAGGTGGGCCCTAATCCAGTGACTGGAGTCTTATAAGAAGAGGGAAATTCGGGATACAGATACAGAGGGAAGACCACCATGTGAAGATGGAGGTAGAGATTAGAGTTATGCTGCCAGAAACCAAAAAACACTAAAGACTGCTTGTAAACACCAAAAGTTGGAAGAGAAAAGAGCCTATTGTCTTAAGCCATAAGTGTGTGGCAATTTATTACAGCAGCCCTAAGAAGCTAATATACCTACATGCAAATCTTCTGGTATATATTAACGAGACTTTATTAGTCCAGCATTCTCATTAGCATAACTCTACTATTCCAGGAGACTCTTGCATGAATATAACTTGATTGTTCATTTCAGAAGCTTCAGGAAAAACCCATTATCTCTTCAACAGGAAGCATCAACAATTTTCAAATCCTTGCTTTGCTGTTTCTACCAATTCTAAACTATTATGGTATTCAATCCCAATCAAGCCCAATCACCACCACTTAAGACTCAAACCAAACTTCAAATTCTCAAATTTTGACCTTGGCTTTGCCCCACTAAGATATCACCAAAGCCTTCTGAAGATGGTATTCTCCTTCATAGCAATAAACAATAAATTCAGCTTTATTTTTCCAATAAGTTGTGTTAGTGGTATTTGGCTACTCAGCATCAGATAATCCTGGCAGAAGATATGACACTACTGGATCAGAGACAAAGAACAGCTTACTACTCAAAACAACAGCAGGAGCCAGAGTATCATCATTTGTGCTGGTTCCCCAAGCCCTAATTCTTAAAAGGCAACACAAGGTGAGCCAGCCATGCCCGTACACAGAGTATGGTTGCTACAGGAAAAGAAAGATGAGCTTATGAAATCCCAATCTTTCAAGGGGTTTATAAGCTAATGTGCCCTATCTTTTCCCCAAAGGCATTACCTTTATTATCCTGGACAGCAAAGAAATCTGTAACCTGTTTTCCTTAGGAAAAACACTATTTCTATCTTTCTAGGATGTTTGGTATACAAATTTCCTTGAAAAGACAGCCTCCAACAAAAGCTGTCAATGCTTCCACTCAGAATATGGACAGAAACACAAAAGAGTCATGCAGAATTTTCTCCAAATAGCTGTCTCCTTTGTTCTAAAGGGTTAGAAATTCTTAGGAAATCAGAATGAAATTAGTATAATATAATGAATAGAAGATGTTACAGGAGAAAAAAAAAATTAGAGCAAAGAGGTGTACTTTAGTGTAACTAAAACTACTTCAACTGAGTCACAATCTCTTAACATGCCCATACATCAAATATCTAAAATTAAATACTTAAATGGTATTTTATTTTAAAAGGTTCCATTTCTTTTCTTTTTTTTTTAAAGATTTTATTTATTTATTTGACAGACAGAGATCACAAGTAGACAGAGAGGCAGGCAGAGAGAGAGCAGGAAGCAGGCTCCCTGCTGAGCAGAGAGCCCGATGTGGGACTCGATCCCAGGACCCTGAGATCATGACCTGAGCCGAAGGCAGCGGCTTAACCCACTGAGCCACCCAGGTGCCCTAAAAGGTTCCATTTCTAAAACAGTATCTTGAACAAGTTTTGTTCTGCTTTTGTGTGTATGTGTATGTTTTGTTTTTTTGGTTTTTTGTCTAATTTTCTAGGCTTGGTAGTGCTTATGAGAAAAAGGAAACTGGTAGTTCTGAACATGAATATCACTAGTCATCAGAGAAATGCAAATCAAAACCACAGTGAGATATCACCTTATAGCAGTCAGAATGGCTAGTATCAAAAAACTGAGAAATAACTGGTATTGGTGAGGATATGGAGAAACGGGAACCTTGTACACTGTTGGTGGTTTTGTAAACTGGTGTAGCCACTATGGAAAACAATATGGAAGATTCTCAAAAAATTAAAAATACAAATATCATACAACATTTTATTTTATCTATGATTTTATCTATAGATACTACTCAAGTCATATAATTTATCTAAAATATTCAGAAACAACAGAACAGTTCAAAGTTGCAGTGACTCTTAATCTCCAGGCTGAGGAGCTGGAATCTAAAGCAACATTCTCTGATTCAGAGCATAATATTTTGCTCAAGATCTTTTTATTTCTATAGCACATAATGAACCAGATAATTCTTGTAAAAAATCAGTAGCCTTTTTGAGATCACTACATAGCTAACTTTTTATATTACTAATTTCCCCAAGGCAGAAGGACAATTTCCATCGCTTTCAATCCAAATATTCATTCAAGAAAGTTTAAACTGACTTTTTATGACCGACATTTGCCATCTTCACGAGTAAGTATGATTTTTAATATAAGAGAATTCTTATATTATTTGACTTTTCTAAACAGGTAGGTTTTGGAGCTACCTATATGAGTGTTAACTATACAAGCCTATCATACATTTCTGATCTAACACTATACTCAAGAAAGCAACATGATTTTTCAATAGTCAGGAAACACCACAAGATCCAATATACCCCATTTCTAACAATTTTGCATTACTTCTCTTTATATATTCAAAGAAATCATAAATGTAGGTCTCTTCCCCGACCCACAAGATCTGTTAAAAAAAAATTCTTTGGTTATGCTTTAATGCATTTTATTTATTTTTTTTAAAGATTTTATTTATTTATTTGACAGAGAGAGATCACAAGTAGGCAGGGAGGCAGGCAGAGAGAGAGAGGAGGAAGCAGGCTCCCCGCCTAGCAGAAAGCCCGATGCGGGACTTGATCCCAGGACCTGAGCCGAAGGCAGAGGCTTAACCCACTGAGCCACCCAGGAGCCCCGCTTTAATGCTTTTTAAAGGAAATGCAACCCCAGCCCAAAAAAGCAATAGTAAAATCATCATGGTTTCTTTAACAATAACAAATAACATTCTATTAATAAATTCTGTTAATAAAACATTCTATTAATAATTCTACTAATAAACATTCTATTAATACAATGACATTTTTATTTTTTAAATGTATAACTGCGTATTAAAAGGATTACATACCATCACTAAGTGGCATTTATTCAAGGAATGCAAGGATTGTTCAACATATGAAAACTGATAATGTAATATGCTACATCAACAAAATGAAAGAAAAACCCACATGATCATCTCAATTGATGTTAAAAAAAAAAAAAAGCATCGATAAAATCCAATACCCTCCCAATACCCTCTCATGATGAAAACAACCAAATAGGAATAGAAGGAAACTACCTCAACATAATATAAGCAATATATGAAAAACCCACAGCAAATATCATACTCAATGTTGAAAGACCAAAAGCTATTCCTCCAAGATTAGCAACAAGGAAACGGAAGCCCACTTTACCCACTTCTATTCAAGATAGTACTGGTAGCTCTAGCCAGAGCAATATGGCAAGAAAAAAAATATATATGTATCAAGGCATCCAAACTGAAATGGACAAAGTAAAATTATTTATTTGTAGATAATATAATCTTATGTGTAAAAAAGAAAAAAAAAAAACCTAGGGGCGCCTGGGTGGCTCAGTGGGTTAAGCCTCTGCCTTCAGCTCAGGTCATGATCTCAGGGTCCTGGGATCAAGCCCTGCATCAGGTTCTCTGCTCAGCAGGGAGACTGCTTCCCCCTCTCTCTGCCTGCTTCTCTGCCTACTTGTGATCTCTGTCAAATAAATAAATAAAATCTTAAAAAAAAAAAAACCCTAAAGACTCCACAAAAAAGCTCTTAGAATAAATGAATTCATCAAAACAGCACAATACGAAATCAACATACAAAAACAAACCACATTTCTACACAAAATGAACGATTTAAAAAGACAGTTACAAGAAGAATTCCATTAGCAGCACCAAAAAGAATAAAATACTTATGAATTAACTTGACCAAGGAGGCAAAAGACTTATACAATGAAAACTACAAAATATTAATGAAAGAAAGTAAAGAAGATATAAATAAATGGAAACACATCCCATGTTAGTAACACTGGAAGGCTTAATATTGTTAAATACTACCCAAAGAAATCAACAGATTCAATGCAACACTGATCAAAACCCCAATCACATTTTTTCTGATATAGAAAAACTCACCCTAAAATTCATATGGGATTCCAAAGAGCCAAAACAATCTTGAAAAAGAACAGAAAAACTGAAGGACTTACACTTTCTGATTTCAAATTTTACTATAAAGCCACAGTAATCAAAACAGTGTGGTGTTGGGCCACTGGTTGGCTCAGTCAGTTAAGCATCTCCCTTCAGCTCAAGTCATGATCCCAGAGTCCTGGGATCCAGCCCTGTGTTGGGCTCCCTGCTCAGCTGGGAAACCACTTCTCCCTCCCCCAGTGTCCCTCCACTGAGTTGCATTTTCTCTCTCTCTTTCTCAAATGAATAAAAACTTTAAAAATAACAACAACAACAAAACAGTGTGGTGTTGCCACAAAAACAGACATATGGACCAATGGAACAGAGAGCCCAGAAATAAACCGTCACATATATGGTCAAATGATTTTTGACAAGAGTGCCAATAACATTCAACGGTGGGGGGACGAAAGGGGGGAGGAAGACAGTCTTTTCAATAAATGGTGCTGGGAAAACTAAATATCAACAACCAAATGAATGAAGCTAGACCCCTACCTAACATTTACTCAAAAATTAAGTCAAAATAGATCAAGTACATAACTGTAGGACCTAAAATAATAGAACTCTCAGAAGAAAACATAGGACAAAAGTTTCATGATACTGAATTTACCACTGATTTCTTGGATGTGACACTAAAGGCATAAGGGGAAAGAAAGGAAAAATCAACAAACTGGACTTTATGAAAACTAAAACTTTTGTGCATCAAAAGATAACATCTATGAAGTAAAAAGACAACCTAAAAGACTGAGAGAGAATACTTGTAAATCATGTATCTGATAAGGGATTACTATCCAGAATATATAGAGAACTCCTAAGCCTCAACAACAAAAGACAAACAACCCAATTCAAAATTGGAAAAAAATGCAGGACTAGACATTGCTCTAAAGAATTTATACAAAGGGCCAATAAGCCCATAAAAAGATGTTCCGTGGCACCAATCATTAGGGAAATGCAAATCAAAACCACACACACAAAAAAAAACCTACAATTTCATACCCATTAAGATTGGCTACTATCAAAAAACAGAAAGTAACAGTTGTTGGCAAGGAGGTAGAGACACTGAAACACTTGTGCAATGCTGATAAGACTGTAAAATGGTATAGCTGCTGTGGAAAAAGTATGGTGGTTCCCCAAAAAATTAAGAATAGAATTACTATATGACCGACCAATTTCATTTCTGAGCATCCAAAAGAACTGAAAACAGGGTATTGAAGAAATATTTATACACTCATGTTCATAGCCACATTATGCACAATAGCTAAGATGTGGAAGAAACCCATGTTCAACAACCAATAAGCAGATAAGCAAAATGAAGTATATACATACAACGGAATATTATTCAGCCTCAAAAAGAAAGGAAATTCTGTGCTATGCTACAACACAGATGAACCTCAAGGACATTATGCTAAGTGAAATAAGCCAGTCACAAAAAGACAAATGCTGTGTATGATCCCCTCATATGAATTACTTAAGAGTCAAATTCATAAAGACAGAAAGTACAATACTGCTTTCCAGGTGCTGGATGGAATAAAGAATGGGGAGTTATTGTTTAATAGGTATACAGTTTCAGTTTTACAAGATGAAAAGAGTTACAGGAGTTGTTTGACGACTGCATAGCACTTAAAGCACTGAACTGTACACTTAAAAATGGTAAAGATGGGGAGGAAGGGCGCCAGGGTGACTCCGTCGGTTAAACCTCTGCCTTCAGCTCAGGTCAAGATCCTGGAGTCCAAGGATCCAGTCCCCCATCGAGCTCCCCACTCGGCAGGGAGTGACCTTCCCCTCCCTGGTGCTTTCTCTCTCTCTCTCAAATAAATAAATAAAATCTTTCTTAAAAAATGTCTATTTTATTACAAAAAAAAAAGAGAAAAAGTATGACTAAAATAATCACCAAAAATTGGAAACTTCCCAAATGTCTACAAAGTGGTAAATGAATAAATCAACTACAGTATATCCCCATGTGGTAGAACACAGCGTAGAATAAAAATTAAAAAAAGAAAGAAAGAAAGAAAAAAGAACAAATTACTAGTATACACAACATGAATGAATCCAAATGCATTATGCTAAGTGAAAGAAGCTAGATTTTAAAAGCTACATACTCAATTATTCTATTTAAATGACATATCAGAATAGGTAGACTATAGAGACAAAAAACAGATCAGTGGTTGCTAGGAGTTGAGATGAGAGAGAGGTTGACTACAAAGAGACAACATGAGTGAATTTAAAAGATTATGGGGATGAAAACATATTTGTCAAAACGCACAGACAACACTAAAAACAAATAATGATTTTAATGTGTGACTAAAATCTGGACAACAATCTATCCTTTAAAAGTCAGCTATAAAAATGTCCAAAAACTCTAAGATGAGTTGTTTATTTTCAACATCCAATATGTCACACAACAATGCCAAAATTACAATGTAACATATTCAGCCACAACTTGTTTTTAACCAGCCTCTTAAAGTACAAAACTACTAAACAAGGAGTAAAACATTTTTTTATTTTATGCACTACAGAGTATACATAGTAGGTAGTACCAAAATGTCTGTTAACTAATTCATGATTCAGTAGAGTTTAGATTGACTTGGTCTTTCTAATTCACTGCCATGTACATACATAGCTTTAAACACAAAAGTATCCATTTCTCAACATATTAATCTATAATTAGAAAAGGGAAATGCTGTCCACAAAATATACTAACCTGAATTTGTTCAGTTAATCAATAAAGGCAATAGGACACACTTTATCTTGAAAGAAAATACCACCTGGGTCATGAGTACGCAGCAACCTGGAACAAACAAACAAACAAATGAAATTCAGCCTTACTCAAAATTCAGTCAGAATACCTTCAGTTACTATACCATTTTAAAAATTCCTTTTTTTCCCTTACAATACATCATAACATGTAAAACTTCCACTTTTTTAAAAGATTTTGTTTATTTACTTATTTATTTGAGAGAGAGTGAGCAGGGGGGAGGGGCAGAGGGAGAAGCTGGCTCCCCATGGAGCAGGGAGCCTAACACCAGGTTCACTCACAGGACCCTGGGATCATAACCTGAGCAGAGGCAGATTCTTTTCTTTCTTTCTTTTATTTTTTAAGATTTTATTTTTATTTATTTCTCAGAGAGAGAGCACACAGGCAGGCAGAGTGGCAGGCAGAAGCAGAGGGAGAAGCAGGCTCCACAACGTGCAGGGAGCCCGATATGGGACTCGATTCCAGGACACTGGGATCATGACGGAGCCAAAGGCAGCCAGTTAACCAACTGAGCCACCCAGGCGTCCCCAGAGGGCAGATTCTTAACTGACTGAGCCACCCAGGCACCCCCACATAAAACTTTTATACATTTATTCACTTCTGTAAGCAGTGTTTTTCAAACCCCAATAAAGAATGGATTTCTATTGTAATCAAACACAGTAACACTCAGTGTCTTCATTTGCTTCATAGTTTATCTTAAAATAAGTCAGCACCTATAAAATTTACTTTGTGAACACAAAATTCTTTAATTTTGTCTACTTTTTAACATCTGGGGCAATCAGCTCTCTTCTCAGACGAATGCTAAAAATCTTCTACATCCCTCATACCACAATCAGCTCTACAACCTAATTTCTGACTCTCTTTCTACAGAGAATTCCATTCAAGCCAATTTAACTTGCTTGTTTTTCCACAGAATAATTTTGTCATTCTCAGCGGTCACCCTGCAACACACCACTCTTCTTTTTAGTGCATGGACTTTTTCTCCCTTATCCTCTTGGTGAATCAATGCAAATCCATCAATTTTCTCAAAATTCAGCCCCTTCATTTCTCCCTGAGAGCTGACATAATCACTACGTACTCCATTAATCTTTGCTAGAATGTGCTGTTGCCTTATACATGTGCCATCTCATGTGATCTTCTAATAAGGGACCCTATCTCTTATTTCTTTTGTCTCCCTAATATCTACTACCATGTTTGACATATAGAAATTTAATCATATGATTGACAAGTGAATGGTCTTAATAAAGATTCACACATCAAATGTTCATTGAATATGCACGTGCAAGTCCCTAAGTACAAAAACCCAAGAATAATAAAGTGGCACAATACAAACTTCAGAAACATGTCTTTCTGCCAACTACTTTACTGTAGTCTTGGACTGACATTATTACTACTGGTGAGAAGTATTCTTTATCCAATAACATCAAAGTGTACTGAAACCAATTTTCGGTAATTAGAAATAATATTGAAGGCATCATCACCAACTCCAACTTCTCTAGCATAAAGGTAAAACAACTATTTTCACTTTCAATTCCAAAAAAAATCTACTCTGAGGCAGAATACTTATTAAGAACATTCAATAAATTACTCTAAGCTAAAAATAATAAGCACATTTGCATAGTACTTTTCTATTTACACTATCTCATCTGCTAGATCTGGTTGAAAGACAAACCACTGCTAAGTCAACTACTGCAGGGGTCCATAAACAATTCCTAAATGGCTATCAACTATAAAAATCAGCCAACGCTCCTTCCTGTAACTTCACCCAAAAGTCTTTATCAACTTCCCACAATAATCCAGCTTAGGATCTATGCTTCTAGCTATTATGATTATGGAGTAACTGGTAACCAGATTTACCCCCAGACAGTAAACAACTACAAAACTAGACAAAACATATGACATAACAGTTTATGGACATTGGACAATAATTAGTGTAGATCTGCATTCCCTGAGAGAAGGAAACAAGCTAGATAAGCCCTGAGAACATCTTGACTTTCTGCCAAAAGACATGTATGTCCTAAACACCCCTGCAGGCAGGGAGATTAAAAGCACAGCACAGCAATCTACTTAACTTGAAGAGACAAAGTCTCAAATTCAGTAAGGTACAGGTAACAGGAATTACTGGAATAATGTACCAGAAAGGAGGGGTTATGCAGAAAAAAGCACTAGACATCTAGGTAGGGGTCCACTTGAGTCTTACTTAATACTGATCTACATACACTTAGAGTGAAATTCCACAAGGCCAGGCAAAAAACAACTGCTGAGGAGCTAAAACAAACAAACAAAAACAATGCAAGATTCAAACGGGGCTGGAGACACTGGAGGTTCTTTTTTTTTTTTTTTTTAAGATTGTATTTATTTACTTGACAGAGAGAGATCACAAGTAGGCAGAGAGGCAGGCAGAGAGAGGGGAGGAACAGGTTCCCTTCTGAGCAGAGAGCCCTATGTGGGGCTCGATCCCAAGATCCTCGGATCATGACCTGAGCCGAAAGCAGAGGCTTTAACCCACTGAGCCACCCAGGCGCCCGGACATTGGAGGTTCTATCCAACCTGAGTAAATAAAGACTCTTATATACTCCAGGCAGTAAGTAGAGACCTCAGCATGGCTAAAAATCAGTCCTAGAATAAAGACTACTATCTAATGATTCCAAAAGAACTTAAAAACAAACATTGAAGGAACAACCAGGTCCTCAATTTAACATCTGTAACCAGATGACTAGCCAAATGGAAAACCTCATTATTCACAGGGCATCGGGTAAAGCACTCAGAAAGATTCTGCCTCAGCAGTGGGGCAATTAGATTAAATGGTCCCACTTAACAAAGATTAAAAGTAATACCTGAAAGGACCAAACACTTTCCAAGTAACTTCAATACATTCCAGAAAAAGTTTCAAGAACACACAGAGGAATACAAAAATATCTGCACCCAACAAGGTAAAATTTACAATGTCTTCTTTTACATGCCTGACAAGCATCAACTGATTTCCAAGCAGGTTAAAAAAAAAAAAAAAGTATAAAATATAGCCATAATTAGTAAAAATATCAATCAAAATCAGCCTAGACATGACACAGTTGATAAAATTAGGAAACCAAGACATTAAAAGTTGTTATAAATCCCGTATGTTCTAGAAGCAAGAAAAAAGGTTGACTACATTTTCAGTAAAGACAGATAAAAAGACTCAACCCTGAACATCTAAAAATGACAACTAGAATGTTGGAGATCCTCTACCTGACAGTGAATAAGATTTTCTACTCTGATGGATTCAGGGCTCTATTCCTGGTATTGTATGTGAGCTATGAGTGTTGTATTGTTCCTTCAATTCCTTTTGAGTGGTTCTTCCTAGCCTCAAGTAGTTCCCTCACAGGCACACACTGATGAGTACTCAACTGAATTCTTGAAAGGAACCTCACTGATTAGTACTCAACTAAATTCTTGAAAATTCTCTTGCAGCTCTCTCTTCTCTGATATTCTGATTCTCTGATTCTGGTATCTGATTCTCTGATATTCTGCCCTATGAACCTTGCCTCCCCATAGCCTCCCAGCTCCTTCCCTTCAACTCAGGAAGATCTCTTAGTTCCTCCTGGTTCTGTTGACCTGCTCCATGCCTAGAAACTCTCTCCAGGCTAGCGCATTCTTAAGTTTAACTTAATTTATTTCCTATCGCTCAGGGATCAGTCTTTTGCTGCCTGATGGCAAATATCTTAGAAACTGTTGTTTCATATCTTTTATCCAGTTAGTTTTTTTTAGGGTGGAAGTATACTAATCCCTGTTGGTCCACCTTGCGTGGAAGCACTATCAGTTAGATTAATTTTGTGACAGCACTGAATGCTGACATTTTCAAAAAATTAGATATATTCAATTACCACCACTCATACATTAGTCAGTTACTCTAAAGCGTATGATAAATGCATAACACATAGTAGAAAAGAAGAGTAACCATGAAAATGAAATAGACAAATAGCAGCTGAGCGTAAAGAATAAACAGGACCCAGTTTTCAAAAATAGCAAAAAGCTATTTGTTGGATGCATATTTAACAGCCAATGCAATTGAACTACAGAGTAAGATTTTCTACCTAAAAATGAGGAAAGATTACCTATGGTATGTTGCTGAAGCTCCGGGTGGTCAAGATCAAAAACAAATGATAGATAATTCCCAAGTTGCTTAGCAAGAGGCTTTTTGATGTAAGCAAGAGATGAAACCCACACACCCAATCTGCCTGAGGCTGGCTCTTAACTTTCCTGTGTTTCACTGTAACATCCTTAGTAATCCAAGCTTGCCTACACACTAGCTAAAGTGGCTTTTGATGAGGCCACTTCAGAACTTGATATAGTGAATGAAGCCTCATCCAAAGACAGCAGCACCCTCATCATGCCGTTGTTCAGAGACAACCTAACATTACGGACATCAGACAGTGCAGGAGAAGAATGATGCCGCAGAAGGAGCAGAAAATTAAGTGCATACAGGATGTCATCCTTCTCCCCCTCAAGAAACCTTTTTTCACATCTCCATGCCTTATTCCATTTGAATTTCCTATAGCAAAGAAACCCATTCATGTGTATGGAATCACATGTTTATAGTCTTTTCATACTGTAGCTTTGGGAAAACCCCATTCCTTGATTTGTGTTTGCCTTGGCCTTCCTGGTGTGTAGTTAGTGCTGTAGAAAAGTATTAATAGCTTCATTTCGTATAAACATTAGTAACTTCTAAACACTTATGTAGAGGACTAAGGACTAAAAACATATCTGGCATTTAAGTAAACTGAACCAGTTCTGCAAGTAATTGGGTTTTGTATTACTGTCAAGATATGAAAATGTAGTTAATTATCATTTAAAGAGTACTCTACATAACTTAATTTCTATTTTCCCTCCCTTACTTTTTTTAAGGGTTTCCTTTCAGTAAGCAACTTTCCATGATCTTAATGTATTCCTTTTTGGTAGAAATCCAGAATTATGAGATTAAATGGAAAAACATTTGACATTTCTGGGCTGGATATCACAAAGTGAAATGCCTCCTGTATCCTGTATATGACGAAGGTCTTGTATGTCTATGACAACAGAAGTTTCCTTACTCACTCTTCATTTGCTGCTATTTAAGTTGACAACTTCCCTTCCTAACAAAAATTTACTTACACCTCCTGCCTTGCTTGGTAGTTCTGGTACTCACTTTACTATGTGTCAGAAGTAGTACGTTGCCACTAGAATGCAAGCATTGTTTTGGGCAAGTTAAAGTGCATGTCATTGCTTAATACACTATAAAGGGAAAATAAAGGACACAAGTCCACACCTAAACCTTGAGTACTTTTCCATGCAGATTTGTCCACATGTGAGAGGGTGTCCTGTTTGTCTAGTATTATTATTTATTATTTATTATTATTATACATATGTATATATACACATACATATGTATAATAATAATATGTGTGTATATATACATATATGTGTGTATGCATACATATATACATAAACATATATGTGTGTATATATATATAAAGAGATCCTTTTATAGTTAATATTAACAAGTCTGAAATCAGAAAGCAAAATACTAAAATTTCCATCAGTTATAATACCATCATTCCTTTTAAATTCCCATGGTAGTTTGAATTTCTAAATATTTTTCAACTTGCCTTACACTACCTTTGGCTGTTTTCCCCACCCCATCTCATAAGATTGTATACATCACATGAGCCAAGACTATGTGTATTCATTTTTATATCCTTTAGTGGTTTCTAACACACTGCCATCTTGACACTCATTAGCTCTTAACATTTTCTGCTCATCAATATACCTTTTACCCATCTCACAAGGATATTGCAAGGATCAAAAAGAGTAATATTTGTGACAGTACTTTGCAAACAAAAATGTTTTGCTGATGTCAGATAAATTTTATTTCATTATCTATGGTTATCCTAAATCTTAGCTGGCAAAGTAGTAGAAGGCTCTGTGGAATGAAAACAGAACTGACCCTCATGATTAGCATGAGTTTGATGGTGGCTCCACACTCTCCTTTACTCTGTCCCCTTTTCTACTGGTCCTAGAGTCCACTTAATGATGGCAGAAGTCATCATCCCAACAGCATCCCAGCCCCCATATCATCTGGCATTTTTATGGTTTCCAGCACCATCTCCAGTTCTAGCTCCCGGGCTACACGGGAGCTACCAGTTCATAGTGACTGGCCTTTTTGCCACAGTCTTCTACCCGGCCCTTCCCTTACTGGATAAGATACAGAGAAAAAAAAATCAACAAGGCAGAGGCTTATGACCTAACATTATCTCTGTAACACTGAATAAAAAAAAACACTTGTGCCTTTTTTTAAAATGCTAGTATAAATATGTAACATTGCCTTAGCTGCACATTAAGTAGGATATGAGGAGCTCAGGATGCCATGACTTTCAAGATTATCATGACTTTCAAGAACACATTCTGGCACTGAGCAAAGATTCTTAAAATAGAGATGAAGAAGAATCTTGGAATCTAGCCCCAGCTCTGAATACCAATTTACTACTTGATTTTGGATGTAACATATCACTTACTTAGACTTCTAGTCATTCTTCTACAAATGAAAGAACTGAAAAAAACTGTTGAAGTCTCTTGCAGCTCTAAAATTCTGGGAGTAAAAGCCTAAAACTACACCTTCTAGGAGCCATTAAAATTCTTCAGCTTATATCCAATTCGCCTTTATGCCTTACTACTAAACATGCCATCTTCCCCAACAACATTCTAAATAATTCATCTCAACAAGACATTATTTGAGTAACCAGTTCTGGAAGCAACTGTTTTCTTTAATCACTTGCTTAAAAAATTTCTTTCCAGTACAAAAACTGATTTTTGCTTCATTATTACAAAACAGAGATGTTTTCCTCTAACTCTTTACCATCAAACAGACAGTGATTACAACTCCCTAATTTCTGGAAACTGAACCAAGTTCAGTAATAAAATTACATAAATCACATAAAATTTACTTTCCAAAATCAGTACTGGACACCTTCAGTCCTACTACATTAAAAAAAAAAATTGTCTTAAATTTTAGTATAGTTCTATATTACAGACCAGTTACAACATACAAAGAGTTTTCGTACATGGCACATTCCCCTATGTTTAATATTTTGCATTACTATGGAACACTTGTCACAATTAATGAAAAAAACATTAATATACTTTACTAAGAAAACTCCATACTTTATTCAAATAAATATATTAAATATCAAAACAAAATTTCAAAGCAAACTCTTAAAAAGAGCAATGAAAACATAACATAATGAAAGCCACACAGTAAACAGAACACACAGTAAATATAATAAATAATTGCCAGAGCTAAAATTCTAGCATATCGGTGTCAATAATAAATTCAAAGAGTTTAACTCCTCTATTAAAAGAAAAAAAATTTTTAGATTGGCTCATGAAGTAAAACACAATAGTATATTATACAAGGAATACCTAAAAACAAAGTTATTAAGAAACATTAAAAGGAAAAAGATATGAGCAAAGGAATAATGGGCAAATACAATAAAAAAGAAAACAGAGGTTATGATCTTAATAACTGACAAGGCAGAATCAGGCACAAAAAACACCTAGCAAGACAAAGTAGGGCTTTTTCTATGCTAAAGGACAAATTAACAATGAGGAAGATAAATCAATTATATATACTTTTACACCAAATAACCCTGTTACAAGCTTTAGAAGACAAAAATCTAGAATAGCTGTACAAAAAAATTAATAGAAACAGAGTAATAGTAGCTGAAACTATAGAAGACCAAAGCCATGTAATCAGTAAGGTAAATTATTGTAACATAGTGAACTTACTACATTGAATTTTGTATTTTGATAGAGAAAACAATCTCTTTTCATGTGAACATGGACCATTCACAAAAACTGATCATATATAAGGTCATACAGAAAATTTCAGTTCACAATACTAAAAATACAACTTGTGTTTTCTGATCACAGTGCAATAAAACTACAAATAAAAAATAACAAAAAGCCCTCACTCCTGCAGCTTAAAAAAGTGTTATATTAAACAACTTTTGAATGAAATGGAAAAAAACAAAATTGTATAATACAGAAAAAAAGATCAGTTCCAATGGATTAGAGACCAAAATATAAAAATTAAAACCATGAAAGACCTGTAAGAAAACATAAATGATTTCAAGTATAACCCAGGAATAAGAAGTCAATTTAGCAGTGATTCAAAATCTAAAAGCAGAAGATATAATTTTTAACTGATATATTCAACAAAACCTATTTTTTAAAGTATGAATGGCCAAAACCCCCCACAAAACTATAAGTAATGGCAAAAAACAAACTGTGAAAAAATATGTAGCTACTAACCACTACTGTACACTTGAATTGTGGCCAGTCCAAACTCAGAGGTGCTGTAAGTATGAAATGCACCCAAGATTTTTAAGACTTGGTGTAAAGAGGAACACAAAATACCTCATTTATAATTTTTATATTGATTATATGCCAATGATAACACTCATTTTGAGTGTTGAAATGATAGTATTTTAAATTTATGTGGTAACATCTGGATAAATAGTTAAGTTAATCATAATTAATTAAAACTATATTTTAATTTTTTAATGTGCAATTTAAGTTTTCTAGTAGCCACATGTGGCTCACATTTGCCTTCCTATCAGTTAGCACTAATTTATATTCTGATCCAACAATTCCCCATCTCTGCAGCCATTCTAAAGATACACTTTCACAAATACAATATAACATATGGAGGTTATTTCAGTGAGACATCATTTGTCATGGAAAAAATGAGAAATATCCCAACAGGGTCAGAATGAATAAGTTATAGTACATTAACACAGTAGATATTATATAGCTGTAAAAAGGTATGAAGAGGATCTCTATGTATACATTGCTTTCCAGGATATACTGTTGTGTGAATAAAAGCAAAGTACAGAACAAAATATGAGGTATGCCAGCTTTTAAGGAAAAAAAGTAAATATAGTCTTATTTTTTAAAAAACCAAAATGCTGAAAATAACAAAATTAATAAAAATAGTTACTTGTAAAAGGCAAGGAAGGGAAAGGGACTAGGAAGCAGGAGATATAGGTAAAAGCAAGACTTATCTAAGGACATATAATTAAATAGTTTTGATTTTTGCATTAAATGAATGTTTTACATATTCAAGAATAAAATTAAATCAAAAGGAGAAACAAGGGGCGCCTGGGTGGCTCAGTGGGTTAAAGCCTCTGCCTTCGGCTCGGGTCATGATCCCTGGGTCCTGGGATAGAGCCCTGCATTGGGCTCTCTGCTCAGCAGGGAGCCTGCTTCCCCCCCAACTCTGCCTGCCTCTCTGCCTACTTGTGATCTCTGTCAAATAAATAAATAAAATCTTAAAAAAAAAAAAAAGAGAGAAACTAAAACCCCAAAACAAACCATCTTAAACTTATACTGTGTTGGTAAAATAACTACACACAAAAATGATTTAAAATGACTCTGAAAGACAGCACTCTGGCAATAGGATATATTGGTAGAATATATTCTAAACAGAAAAAAAAAACTATTAAAGAAAGCTTGAAGTTCAGCTTTATGATTTTTGATAATAGTAATTCTAGTGTTATTTGTGAACAATTTTTTGTATGGTATAGAATAAATCAAATAGATAAATCTGTTATTAGGAACTAAGATATTAGTATGGTAGGGGAAACAAAATATTCATAAAATGAAAAAAATTAAGACAAAATAGACTGTTAAATTTTAATTGATACAAGGATTTATTTTTTAAAAAACTATATATTTCTTAGTTTTGTCCAATAAGAAATCTTAGAAGCAATGACGCCCCTGAAAAATGAACCTAGCACCCAGATCATGGCATCTAAATCTTGTTCTCATATGCAAAGCAGGGAATAAATAAAGTGAGCCTGGGACATCATTTTATGCCTGATGTAAAGAGTTCAAAGCCCAATAAAGGCCCAGCAAAAAGAGACACAGAACACACACACACATAAGTAAACTTGAAGGGGCTCCCACTGGTCAAATTTGAACATCAAATCAAAAGCCATAAATAACTGTAAATACATAAAACTCAATGAGACTCTTGATTAAAAACAAATGGAAGAGGAGGGAAATTCCATGTCCTATATAATAGAATATGTTTGTCCAGACCAAATCCTCCTGTAGATAACAATTATAAAACTTGAAAAAGTACAAAAAACAATAACTATCTGAAGGCACAGGAACATTGAACAGAAGCAGGCAGACTCTGGAGGGCAGTATATTCTTGGAACAAAAGAATGGCAGCAGTCAGTTTCCTAATTCCCACAGATACCCACAATTTTTAATTACCATTTTTATCTCTTCCAGAATACCAGAGGAAGCTTTGAAAGCAACTGCCAACACTGGAAAGTGGGGGGAAATCACAAAAAGAAGAGAGTCAAAGAGGTAAGTCATACATCCTACATGTAACTCTGCCCAAATCTTTGGCAGACCAACTAACCAATGAACTGTATATATTCAGGACACACAACAGTTCATGATTGGGGGGAAAAAAAAGAAACCCACACTGACAACTCAACTGCCTCCTAAGATACAGAGTTTGTAGTATGAGTATAACCGAATTAATTGCCTGCTAACACAAAGGCATCAGCCCTTTTATAGAGGAATATAATGGAATTCCATAGCATTCATAACATAAAAGACCCAAACCCAAATTTATTTGGCATACAAAGGTCAAGAAAATAACCAAACAACAACAAACAAACAAAAAATACATAAACATCAACCTTATAAAATCAGATGTTAGTATAAATAAACAAGGATCTTAAAAGAGCTAGTATAATTATGCTCAATTAATAAAGGAAAATATGCTCATAAAGAAATAGAAACCACAGAAAAATAAGCAAATTTCCTAGAAATAATAAGCAAAAATATATATATATATATAATAAGAAAAAATAAGCAAAAAAATAAGCAAAAAATCCTAGAATAATAAGAGTATCTACAATAAAAAGAACATATTGGGATTTTGAGCAAGATGGCGGAGAAGTAGCAGCTGAGACGACATCAGGTAGCAGGAGATCAGCTAGAGAGCTTATCAAACCATTGCGAACACCTACAAATCCAACGGGAGATCGAAGAGAGGAAGAACAGCAATTCTGGAAACAGGAAATCGGCCACTTTCTGGAAGGTAGGACCGGCGGAGAAGTGAATCGAAAGCGATGGGAGGATAGACCGTGGGGGAGGGGCCGGCTCCCGGCAAACGGCGGAGCAACGGAGCACTAAATCGGGACTTTTAAAAGTCTGCTCCACGGAGGGACATCGCTCCAGAGGCTAAACCGGGGTGAAGCCCACGCGGGGTCAGCGTGGCCCCAGGTCCCGCAGGGTCACAGAAGGAGCGGGGGTGTCTGAGTGTCACAGAGCTCGCAGGTATCGGAGCGGGGAAGCCGGCTTCAGAGACAAAGCCGAGGAGTGAGCTCTCAGCTCGGGGCTACCTTGAACCGGTCGCAGGCTGGGTGAGCTCGGAGCGCGGCCAGAGACGAGGGATATGGGAGTAGCCGGGGCTTTTCTCTGAGGAGTGGAGCCCCGAATCTCAGCTCTTCCGGGCCGGAGACTAGGAGGCCGCCATTTTCATTCCCGTCCTCAGGACTCTACAGAAAGCGCTCAGGGAACAAAAGCTCCCGAAAGCGAAACCGAGCGGATTACTCAGCCCGGCCCCTGGTAAGGGCGGTGCAGCTCTGCCTCAGGGGCAAAGACACTGGAGAATCACTACAACAGGCCCCTCCCCCAGAAGATCAAAAGAAATCCAGCCAAGACCAAGTTCACTTAACAAGGAGAGCAGCGGAACTCCAGAGGAGGAGAAAGCAAAGTGCGGAATTCATGGCTTTCTCCCCATGATTCTTTAGTCTTGCAGTTAATTCAATTTTTTCTTTAAAGGGCATTTTCCTAGGGTCTTTGCCAACCTTTTAGTATTTTATTTGCTCCTTCATATAATCTTATCTGGAAAAAATGACAAGGCGGAAGAACTCACCACAAAAAAAAGAACAAGAGACAGTACCAAAGGCTAGGGACCTAATCAATACAGACATTGGGAATATGTCAGATCTAGAGTTCAGAATGACAATTCTCAAGGTGCTAGCCGGGCTTGAAAAAGGCATAGAAGATATTAGAGAAACCCTCTCTGGAGATATAAAAGCCCTTTCTGGAGAAATAAAAGAACTAAAATCTAACCA